>JBBPSD010000453.1:0-24306 GCA_038093415.1 Xerocomellus chrysenteron | reverse complement strand
GCTGTGGAACACGTTATGAGCATGCACGCGTTCATCGCAAGCAATAAACGTTAGGTGACCTCACCAGGATGTGTTACGACTTTAACCAAATCCAGCTTCTTCTTCTTTATCTCCACTTCGGGCCCGACTTGATCGCCGATGGACTGATACGGGTTCAACAGTCCACTTGGCTAGAGGTGCGTCCTGAGTTATAATAGCATAGCCCTATTCGTATCAGGCTATGCAATGTTGGGTGCAAATGAGTAGACGGTTCTGAGTGCCAAGACACTCTGAAGAGAGCCAAATTTAGAACCTATTGGGTGGATACATGTACTTGACGACAGGGTCTCCGAGGACTCGTATCGTCAGAGACATCGAAGGTTGCCAACAATATGAATATGTCAAGGAGCGAGCCGGATTGTCTTCACGAGGAACCGACGCGACCTAGTAGATATACATTATGGACGACTTAGCGGGCAGTCGGTGAAGGCTAAGATGAATGTGCAGGCTTAGCTTCCGTAGATGCGAACTTCTGAACGCTAATGGGATACAACAGAATGAAAGACCGGAGGATTCTAATTGGCGAAGCGGTGGATTCCACCGCCGTAGCATGTTTCTATGATTTCTGGTAACTATCTATGATGGCGAAGTTTCCACTCAGGGGTTTATAAATTAGACGCAGGTGTGATCGGGGTTACAGTCCCAGAGTTGGACTGTGATATCCTTCCTGACCTAGGGGATGGCACGTCTCCTGACGGATTGCGCAGATAGTCTCTAAAAAAGCCCCTCCAGTTCGCTTTCGATGGAACAAAATGACCTACAGACACGTGAGGGGTAACCAAACAAAAGAATATTGCACCAACCTCCTTCATGTTCTTCCACCCTCGCGTTCAGAGACACGTCCAAGAGGATCTTTGATCGCTCCTCGACCACGTTCACGTCTGTCTTTCCAAGAACATGTAATGTCGGTGTCGCGTACGATTGGCCAAATATCTCGCTGGCCAAAGGATCATTCACCCTGAAGCCCGATACAGAGACACAGAATTGACTGAGGTGGACCGAAATCTTGAGGTTTATCAAAAAGAATTATCGACGAATAAGGTGACGTACAACGGGGGATGAGGTGGCCCGCCATCCACCAAGAAAGGGGGGAATGTATGTGGTTTCTCGAGCTGGGAAACATGGGGCGTTAGTTTTTCTTGTGCTCCATCCTCGTTTCACGCACCAATGCAGCGAGAAGAGCTGCAATTGCTGCACCTTGGCTGAACAGAAGGAGACGATCAAGATGAAACCCGTGTGATTCGCCCGCAACCCACCTGAAACCAAAAACACCCTGAAGGAAATGGGGCTCTCATCTTATGGACCAGAAGACACGGGTCTAAGCTCACCACATAGTGATCCCGCAAGAGGACATCTTTGAGCATCTGCAAAGAGTCCTCTAGTCCTGTGGCGACCGTGCGATCGGTATTCGCTTTGTACCATGCTCTGGGTATGAGAACTGGATCGGACGTCGCAGCAGTTACTTCAGATCCGCACAGGGCGCTAGACGTGAAACCGTCTAGATCCACCGGTTGTAATACCATCGGGCCATCGACAAAGACTGCGAGGCAAGCGCTGCAGCGCACTGACCTAGGGTAATTGGACAGACACGACACATACCCATTTCAATGTCCTTGTCCATCGCCTTGCGTAGTGCGCCGAGCTGTATCATCACCTTGTTGGTACTTCGAAAACCTGGATGGGTCCTCAAGCTGGGCGAACCCGCTTACTGAATACGCTCCCATTCTGCGAGTATCTATTTCGTCTCGCTGTCAGTGCGCCGTGCCTGCTTTTTGGTGAAAAGTACAAGCCCGTGTAGCATGAGCACCTTCCGAGTCGCCACCATCGTAGTACATATCAATCAATGATCAAAGAGATTGATGAAATAATTATATAACTGCGTGATCGTGACTCGAACTTAGTAATGGGACCTCGTGGCCCCGAAGCTGTTCGACTTTCGGGGGCTTCTGCCTGCTAGGATGATATACTTATCTACACGGTGACATCTACGTATATCATACAACGGCCAGCCAGCGGATCTTTCCTGTGTAACAATGCTACGGTTCTTCTTACGGGACATGTCCATAGTCGATGATGTTACGACTGCAAGAGTGCCTTGGTTGAAACCCCAAGATCACCCTCCCGTTTTCCCGAACTGCTGTCCTTCTCCTTTCCTTTTTCCTTTTCCGGCCCGGATCCGTCATCCAGATATAGGTTATTCTCCTCTATGTAATCGACGACAGCAGCCGGAAGCAGGTATCGCACAGAAAGCCCCCGGCGAAGAAACAGGCGGACTTTCGTTGATGATACGTCATTCTGGATAAGTTGAGAGATAAGATGTATGTTGTTACGCCAACGTGCCAAGTTATCCGTAGCTTGATCCATGCTGGAACCTGCCCGTTCGATGATGAAGGTGCCATACCGACCCAGTATGTGGTCTAACTACAGAACGGTTTGCGTGAAGATCTGGAATGAAATCTCAAATAGACAAAGCGGAAAATACTTACATCCTCTACAGACCAAACACCAGGTTCGGACATGGTGCTTATCAAGTCTGACCCTGCAAGAAGCATGACCCTGACATCCCGGTGCTCTCCGTCCTGAGTTTCCACCCCGCCCAAGATTGTGTTTATTTCATAATCGAAATGGTCGAGCACCACGGCCGTGCGCTGATAATTCTGGAAGGCCTCCCACGGGTCGATCATGAGCCAAGAGGACGTCTCCTCTGCAGCGAGAGTGCACATATTGACTCTATAAATTAAAGGCACGAGTGCGGAGTCAGCTTCTATCTTGGGCAAGTTCTTGGGAGTGATGAATAGATTATCGCTCACCTATGGTGTGCGCTGAGCAGACCAGGCTTGTTGTACTTGTCGCTCACGGGACTCAGATACCCGCCGACGATCTCGAAGTTGGTGTTTTGCCGAACATAGTCCTTGGCCATTTCGAACATTCGGAGATGGAGATAGGTGACCGGACTAAAAGAACCGCACGCGACGAGGACGATGGGCTGCTTTGAGGAATCTCGAAGTACTCTGCGGAGACGGTGAGACGTAAAGGTATAGTTCGGCGGATTGGTGAACTGGTTGGTTTTGCGAGTAAGGACGTGAGCGTCCATGGTGGTACTGATCCACAGACAAGCTTAGACTTGTTCGGGAGCAGGTTCGGCCCTCCCGAATATCGTGGGATATGAGGAAGATACAAACCATACCCCGTGATCAACGCACAAATTTGCTGATTCAGACTAAGTACTACTCGTCGTGTCACTGGCAACAGTGCCATTCGCTCCGATTCCGTTCAATGCTCGGTTTACCAGCTAAACGGAGATTGAGGCTTGCTATGATATTACCCTCGAGCCCAAAAGTCTAGTAGTGTTTATCATAAAACAGCGCTTAAATGCGATCGATGGTAGTACACAGTTGCTATGCTACAATACTGATACAGATGCAGGCAACAGCAGAGACTTCGCGTGCTTTACCGGAAAGCTTACTTTTGGTCGTCAGCTCTCGTTTGCGGTAAGATGCGTTAGATAATAATCTGAACAACGAACAAGACGCCGTAGGGTAAAGCCCGGGATCAAGTGTGGGTATCAGTCATACCGCAACTAGACGGATATACTCCGAAAATACGATAGAAACCAACATGGGACGTAAAAAAAAATGGAAGGAGAATTTGCATTACCCTGAATTTCCCGGTCGCCCTGGAGAAGATCTATTCGAGGCCCAATCCTGGATAGTAATCAAATGTATGCTCTGGGTCATGCTGCGCAAATGGCGTATATCCCGACGACATCAGCTGAGGGTCGAAGCCCATCCTGGAATGTGTACTGCCAGTGCCCGCGAAGACTCCGAGATGGTCAATACTGCTAGGTGAAGGGATGCTAGTCGCTGCCGACAGTGGAGGTGAAGCGTAGCATGTCGTGGCGAAGGATCCATCGCCTCCAGGCCAGGAAGCGAATGACGAAGCCCCCTCTCTGTCCCCGTGCACTGCGGCCGTGGTAATCCTCTCTGAGACGTGGACCCGCACACAACCCCGACCGTCTTCGGCGAACGATGCGTCGAAAGAAATCGCAACACCACCAAGGCAATGATGGCCATCGAATTGGCGCTCTTCGGAAAGTTCGCCACCAATCCCCATCTTCCTCGAGGACTCGACATCAGCGGAGCTGTGGAATCCGACGTTTCCATGACCAAATCGTCCTCGGCCCTGATCCTTGATATCACAAGGGGAATACTGGTGACTAAATGAGGCGGACGAGGGCGTCGCGGAACTAGAGCCGGTTAATGGGATAGAGAAGGTGATGGGTAGTGAGGTCTGCGGTGGCAAGGACAGAAGCGACGGAAGCGATGATAGCAGGGATTCTCTCTGGTGTCTGGTGAGTTCCCCAATTTATGTGCAAGCAAATTTCTCACCATGACCGTTATGATTGAGGCTTGACCTATCGGCGCTGCATATGACGAGTACGATGTGGGAGGTAAGTTGAGATCGTGCGACTCTGTCTTTACTGCCAGGTTCGCCGCAGTTCGATTTGCGAGCTTCACGGTGAGTTCTCGTTCGCGCTTCTCGGCTACCGACAGGCGCAACCGAAGTTGCTCCAAGTTTGAAAGAAGGTCATCGTATTTCTTTCCTTTTTCTGCCAGGGCTTGAAGTCGCGAGTTCTCTTCTTCGAGCTCCCCGACGCGGCTTAGGGAAATGCCGTCAATGGATAGAAGCGGATGACATAATAGTGAGATATCACATTTCCATTGCCTCAAATTCCTCTCTCTTTCGCTGCCGACTGAGGAAGGCTGCAGCCCGGTTCTTCAGCAGACGTGCCTCGCGTTTACTTAAGCCAGTAACGTCTGGAGGAACGAAGTCTTTGGTGGTGATCCTCTCCCCACTCCCGCGCCCCTTCTTGACTGCTCCGATCGTAGAGAAAGACTTCTTAAGCGGAGGCCCATCATCCGAGGAAAGGGCCAATTGGCGTGGTATCGAAGGTGGCGGGGAAACAGAAGATGAAGATGAGGGAGCCTCCACACCGTCGAGGTCGAACACTTGGTTCGTTGGTAGACATGATTGTTGCTCGCTCTCTGAGTGTGGTTCGGGTGTGAAGCACGGTCTGATCACATTTCTAAGTCGCGGAGAGTCCTCTGTATGTGAGCTGACGGATGCCGGAGGTGAGGGAGGGAGAGTATAATAGTTCCAGGTGACAACGTCCATTGTGTCTGCAGAGTAAGAGCGTTGGTTGTCCCATGTCATGTCTCCGAGAGATACGAGTGCTGCTTCAGACGTGTTAAGATGAGGTATGGGCATCGGGTGGGTTTGGGACACAGGTGACTGGACCAGCATTGGGACGGAGTTTTGCGAGTGAGGAAGCACAAGGGGATATATCCTCGAACCTAAACGCTCATAATGTGTGCCCCGATTTATACCTCGCGTGTAGCAAAGTAGGACCGTAGTCGTGACTTCTTTAGCGACCAAATCAAGCATACGTCTGATATGAAAATATCACCTCTCACATGTGCTCGGACGTTGTACAATTCTGGACAATAGCAGATCTACGTCCATCTCGGTAAGAACCTTCAGAATATTTTCCAACACTAAAAACCGCTTTCGGGGCGAAACTCACAAAAGCTCTCACCAATCCGGCTGATCACTGTCGTGATGGCCCAAACGTTGATACAAGTTAGCCACACAAACCATAACTCGTAACATTCAGACGCCCCATGCACCAAAAGCCGGGATAGAGGATTTCTGACCTGGATACCGGTCGGGAGAACCGTAACGGCGGCGCCCGGCAGAGTGACCGTGATTGAGATCCCTCTGGGTGGAAAAGGCTGCCGGTCGTTGATTATCTCGGCGTCGGTGTTGACATGTTTAAAGTTGAATGTGTCCGTTTCCTCCGTGAGTACCCAATCAGCCTGGGACTTATGTGGCGTCCCTGGTGATTACGAGATCTAACAGATGTGGAAACCGATCATGATGAATGATTCTATTAGCGAGACCTGCGGGTTGCATGGGATCACGATGGAGATAGCTTACGGAATTGGCGTTGGCAAGCAAGAGGGGTGCAATTCGCCGAGTGGCCCCGCACCTCACGCGCACGCCTCAAACCCAGGCGATCGTCAACCAACACAGCCCCCACCTCGTGAGAATGGCATTTGATATTGACGTATTGGAGACAGTCGGGGTACTGAGGCCCGAAAACAGACTCGAGATCCGTTGGGTGACGCGCCAACTGACCGGCCCAGAATGGCTCGCACTAACGTAGTGCTAACCCAGATTAGTGCGGCTGAGAAGCTTTCCCAAAGAGACCTTCCCGTGTTCAGACGGTGTTCTCTATGAACTTGATGTAGAGATATGCTGAACATATGACCGTGAGCACCAGGATGGTTCTTGCGTGATATGTCCAGCATGATTCGCCACCTGCAAGCGTGTTCCTTGACAAATGTCCCCGGTGGAATGCAGCCAGGCCGATCCTTATCGATGCGCCTCGGTGCCTCCTTTTGGATTTTTTTTTGGGTACCTTGACATCCGAGGACATGAGTTTGAGCTTTTACCCTAGAAAGAGGTTAATGTTACTGTTAGGATGTCAGCTTGAAGTTGCGTATGATTCGTGCTCTCTCCGAATGGGTCTGATGCGGTGAGGTGCCCAAACTAGACAACCCATTCCTTGCGGACTTCACCGGCATCGCAGAGACCGATTTAGCTCGATCAAACACTTCGGGTATTTGAAGACAGTGGCGGGAAGTAGATGAAATTGGACTAGAAATCCTGAGAACGAGGGGAGCAGGTTACCGAGAGAATGACAGCATGATCTTTCGAAAGCAAGGGTTCAACATTCAGGTTGGACAGCCCCAGGAGGCTACACAGCGCGAGTCATCTAAAATACATAACACGCCCACGCGCCTCTCTCTTCTTCTTCTATTCGGGACTGAGGGTGCTACCTGTACTGAGGGGTATCAGGTCACTCACTAGGTTCTTAGTGTAGCATATAACACATACAGTGTGTTTGGCACTCATTGTGGATGCGTAGCGTAGATAATTTCCTCCGCCGACTTACATCAATTATTGAAAACGTATGCGCCTTTGTCCGATCCAAATCTTGCCTTGACAAACCTAAAAAATTCGTACAGTTGTGACGTGACAACTAACCCAGGAGGGTATAACATCAAAGAACTGTTTCAAAAGCAGGTAAGTGTTGCATAAACAGGTCAAAGTTCAGCACATGTCCAAGTACGCACTCGAGATACGCTTGCCGAGTCCCGACTACTGAGCAGACGAGATGGCGCCATTGGGTAACCATGATCTGCCTTGCAATCACCCAGCAGGAAAGCGAGCGATTGCCACACAGAAGTTCCGAGTTCTACCTTTTGGAGAACAAAACAAGTCGTTCTAGGCCCGCTACCGAACGCCAATAACATAGGATAAACCGGGGACGTGCCCAATCCAGGTCCGCTACACAAATATGATGGACTCGGCGGATATTCTTGCGATCCCGAGTTGAGCTCGGGAGTAAACATAAAGAGAAAGCTGTGAGCAAGTGGTTGGGTGCCCGAACGACCTGAGTCTGGCAAAACGGCAGTGTTCAAGATCCGCAGCGGCCCGTGTCGACGGTATCAGGATGAGTCATGCGCCTACGCCTTTTGATGTGCTGAGGGAAATATGTTTGGCACCAACTGGAGAAGCATTCCGAGTCGGACTGGCAGTGGCTGTGACCTCCGACAACTCGTCCATGTCGTACTAGCAACTTGAAGTAGTGATAGAACCTCTTCTTCCCAACGAGGCTCGTGTTGACCAACCCATCGTACATTTCACCCAAGCTATCAATGCCTTCCAAAAGGCCACACTCATTCGCATCTCCCAGTAACGGTGGCGTGTCTTCCGACCAAGGTCCATCAAAGCGCGCACATGCCGACTCGGCTTCTTCTGGACCGACGGCGGACACCCGGGAGAGCTCTGTCGATCAATGTCCTCTAAAAGTATACATCATACCTGCTAAACTTCTACCCAGTGTACTGGAGGATCTCGCTTGTCTTGTCTTGACAAACGCTGCACCACAAGGTAACAAAGCTGGTGCAAAACACCTCGAATTGACAACAAATTTGGAACATGCGGACATTGTCGTCACTGCCGTACATACAAGGCCTCGACTTGAGAGACACGTTTCCTGGGAGGTCGCTGTTCGTGGACCATCTCACTCGCTGCACATACTGCGTTGATGAGAACCCCTAGAAAACTAAAGCCATCGTCACTCCTGATTGGCTGAGGGATTCAGTCAATTCTGGAACTATCCAGCCATGCGGAAAATATGTCGCACTCGGTGATCTTCGCGATGAAACTGAAAGCCGATGTCCGAAGGCCAACACGGGTACTCTTACGCCTCCCGAGGCATCACCAAATTACTATGGATACTTTCCAAATTTTACAGATCCAGAGGGTAGTGTAAAGGATACTGGACTCACAGTCTTGGACCACCTCTCGCGTTTCTGCTGCCAGCGATCGTCCCAACTAACTTGTTCAAACCAGGCTCTTGTCGAAGAGCTGGACATCATCCGTAGAGCCAGGTTTTTTGAAGGGGAAGAACGAAGTATGTTGAGCTACGCTCGAGCCATAGCTGTGAGCGTCATAGTACTACCATGCAGGCTGACAGTGACTTTACTCTTTAGACCATCAAAGGTCGGTCGAAGAACAAGTCTGCCGCATTTTGAGAATTCACAAGGCGTTTTAGCTTATCCTTACCGTTTCAATGATCGGACTTCGCGAGAGGATTTAGCAAAACTGCCATATCTTGGCGCGAAGCTCTCTTCCATGGTACGTCAGAAGCTACCACGTATCTCTTGTTTGACATCTGAATGCTCTGGCCCAGGTAGAGGAATTTATTAAGACTGGCAAGATACAAGAAGCCCGTGAGCCGTATATATCATGCACCATGACCTCGCTGAAACTGTTCTGCGACCGCAGAAAAATTCTTATCATCCACAAGATTTCTGTCACTGTCTGCGTTCAACTCCATACATGGCATCGGGCCTCATACTTCCAGACACCTTTATTCACTTGGGTTACGAAGCATCGAGGATCTCGCAAAATACTATGAAGTCACGCCAGGAATTACACACGGGGGCACTGCGTCTAATCTCGAGGCAAGCACGAGTAAGGAAATTGGCGTGGAGAAGTCCATTCAGATTTCGCTAGTTCTCCGACACGACCTGAGTCAAAAGTGAGTGAACAACATCCATTCCAGTTGCTCATACCCCTTTTTGTCTGTTGTCTGGAACTTAACTGCGTGCAGGATTCCGCGCCAAGAAGTCGAGGAAATCAACCGGGTAATCATGCGAGAATTAGAATCAATTGAAGCAGGTTACAAGAGTATCATCGCAGGCGGGTCAGTTGATTAGTTGTTGTCTAAATTCATAACAACCCTGAATCTTATTCCCGTCTGGGCCTCTCCCTCACTTAGTTATCGCCGAGGGAAACTGGAAAGCAACGATGTTGATATCGTTATCTCCCATACAGACTGGGATCGCGGCGCCGACAAGGTACGAGGCCTTGGCAAGAAGTTAGTGCAGAGACTTCATGAACGTGGTAAGATCCTTTGACTTCGGTGATAAAGATAAATTGTCACATATCCACCGCTTACAGGACTTGTCACACATGTACTGAGTAAGCATCCAAAGTTTTATCTTACAAGCGTCGCATGACCGTCCAGACATGAGCGGCTATCACCCTCATAATGTTTTTCGCACGCACCATTGGGACTCCCTTGAGAAGGCTCTAACAGTGTTTGTGCTCCCCTATGATTCGGCTCGCAAACAGACGTACAGACGCGTGGACTTGATTTTTGTTACCCCTGGCGTGTTTTGGACAGCAGTGGTCGGCTGGTTAGTTTTCTCAGACCACATATATATTGTCTTAATTCATTGAACCCCAACGTTTTCCTCTTCAGGACAGGTTCGACGATGTTCGAACGTGATCTCCGTCTCTGGGCCAAACAAGCAAAGCACGGTTTATCCTTCATTAAAAAACGATATCCGCTGACATGCTGTGCTTCAGGGGATTGAAATTTGATTCGTCCGGAATGTACGCCTGTTGACATTTTTTTTTACCACAATTGTCACCAACACGCCCCCATAGAACCAGACGGCACGATTCCAAACTGTTTCACCCGAAGTCCGAGAGAGAAGTTTTTGAGCTCTTGGGACTCGCGTACGTGCACCCAACTCTTAGAAACGCGGACGCTTGAACGGTCCTCTGGCGCCGCACTCCTTTGTGTATTGCTCTCAG
Organism: Xerocomellus chrysenteron; assembly: GCA_038093415.1. Classification (NCBI taxonomy): domain Eukaryota; kingdom Fungi; phylum Basidiomycota; class Agaricomycetes; order Boletales; family Boletaceae; genus Xerocomellus; species Xerocomellus chrysenteron. The sequence goes on along the minus strand of JBBPSD010000453.1, from coordinate 14,028 downwards.
TGCAAGTACGAGTATGTCAAACATTTTAATTAAGTAAAACGATCCCGTCCGTGGCACGAATTTCGGGCCCCGTAACCAGAGCAACCTGCTATATTGTCTCGAACCAGACGTTTGGATCGCACCCTCGGAAACCCCCGGGGTTTAGGACACGACCGAAGTTCAAGGGTGCCCCGTCTGGTCACGTACTTCAAGAAACGCCGACGGTTCAAGTTAAGTGGTCCCGTGGCGCCGCACTTCTTTGTGTATTCAAGTTGCTCTCAGCGCGCAAAGTACAAGTATGTCAAAACGTTTTAATTAAGCGATCCCGCCCGGTACGGACTTCGGGCCTCGTACCAGAACAATTGTACGCGACAAGTCGGCTCGTCAACGTTTCAACGACGCTCGACAGCCTGTAGTGGAGAAATGGCTTGATCCCCCGATCGTCCGAAAACGACTTGCAAAAAAAAAAATCGATCCAACGTCAATCAGTATGTGATTGCGCAGCAGCTGAGTTGATCACATCCACCACAGTCGTTCACCCACTCTCTCCTTGCCCTGAATTCTGAAACACATGACATACTCCCTTACGCCCGGGTTGTACCGAAGATCGACGGCCGAGGCTCAGTGTAGACCGTATAGGGTCAACGGTGCCGTGGTACCGCACCACAGCACACTTTGGAATGGGCGTGGAGTGTTTCATGTGCACGGCGCAAGAACACAGTTTTCGCCCTTTTTTGTGTTTGGTTTGACACCCCCGTCCACTCTTGCCGCCTTTGTTATCACGAGGCGAACGGCGGCCCGGCGGGATCGCGCTCCGGTTGAGGCTCTAGGTCATTCTCAAGTGGAATGACATTCCATGTCAATCGGATCGTGTCCGGATCGTTTGTTGGATAGGGAAAACGATCGAAAAAAAAAAACTATGCGGTTGCTACGTCTTGAACGATGGGCTGTCAGCCCCCCTCGACGACCGCTTCACGAATGCAATCGAAAGCATGTTTGGCAGTGCAGGATGAGCGGCTTGATAACGACTCGGAATAGATAACACACGGGGCTTTCCGACAAATACCGAGAAAGCGGGAGAAAGTTGAGCTCGGTCCGCCCCATTGGATCTTGGAGTTCTCAGTTCAGCCTCGTCCGCTGATCGCCTGAACTGCAGCAAAGTTAAGTCATTTCAGTTCTGGGCGTATTACTAACTAGACACGGGCATTATACGGATTAGAAGAAAGGCTCTTTTATCTCAGTTGACAAAAGCCTGAATGCCCGTCAATGCCTTGCCCAAGATGAGGGTATGAATATCCTGAAAAACGGTCGTCATGAGTCCCACAAACACACGGATGAGTACATACATATGTGCCTACGTCCGGGACGAGTGTCGGTTGAGCAAAACAGGGGTGGGAGGAACGGCTTCCAACATACCTTCGTAAGTGTTGACGACTTGTAGGTTCGCGACGTGCCGACCGACATGATACCTGCGACACCGTTGGAACCGCATCAAAGCGAACAAGGGTCGTCGAGAACTTACTCGTCCGATGAGGCATTTCCTCCCAAAATGTCCAACACGATTCTAGCATGTTGGAGTGCTTTCCCACAGTTGTTGCGCTTCACCATGCTGACCATCTCAGGCGCCAACATCCCTGCCTCCTTGAGTCGACCGACTTGCAGACTGGCTTGTAAACCCAACGCAATTTCAGTCTGAGCATCGACCAGCTTCTTTTGTATGAGCTGGAACGACGCAAGTGGGCGCTTGAATTGTTTTCGATCGAGCGCATATGCAAGCGTCTTCCCGACGCAATCCTCCAAAGCTCCCATGGCACCCCAGGAAATACCGTACCTAATATTCCCGCCATCACTTCTCAGTCATCTTCCACGGGTGTACAGACCTACCGTGCACTGTTTAGACAAGAAAATGGGGCACTAAGCCCCTGACCATGGGGAAGGATGTGATCGTGCGGTACTTTTACCGAGTCCATGAAAATGGACCCGGTCACTGACGCACGGAGGGCAACCTTGTTTTTGATTGGCGGAGCTTCAAGACCTTTCATGCCCTACGCCATGATTTGAATTTGCGAAAGGATATAAAACGAGCCTAGTCATGACATGCCTTTTCAAGGACGAAGCCCCGAATCTTGCCATCCCATTTGCAACGCGCCCATACCACAAAAATATCACTGGGTTTTTCCGGACTGATTAGTGAACTCGCGCGAGAAGAAGGTGACGTACGCTACCGGTGCATTGGTTATCCAGGTCTTGCTTCCTCGGAGGATGAAACCACCATCAGCTTCTTCCGCGGTGGTTTCCATTCCCGCGGGGTCGGACCCATGATTTGGCTCGGTGAGTCCCTTGAGAAGAAGAGTTGGCGGGTCAGACAAACTTCAGTAACTTCTGAAACATACGAAGCAGCCGATGAGTTCCCCTCGAGCTACGAAACATTGGTTTCAGCCCCATTCAGCAAAACTTTCACGGCAACGATTACCTAGTCGAGGAAGATACTCGTTCTTCTGCTCTACGGAACCGAACTCGTGGATAGGATGCATCACGAGAGAGGATTGTACAGACGCCGTCGACCGATAACCCGAATCGACTCTAGCATCATGCATTCGAAGTCGCTCAGCATGACTATGAATACACGATGATCAGTGTGATGGCCAACGAACCGCTCTATCTCGCGCGCGATCAACCCATATGCGACTTGACTGACGCCGGCGCAGCCGTAGCCTTTGATGGTCGGGCCCAGCAGACCCAGTTTCCCCATTTCGGGTAGAATCTCATAGTTGAACTCTGTGTGCAATTCGACATGAGGGCACGTGGGTAGATATGATCGATTGCTCACGTTCTGTTCGCCATCCTTCCAGGACACGAGGTGCCAAGTTTTCCTTTTGAGACACGACATGTTTATACGCCACCGACGGTCGCGAGGGAGAAATCAAGGTGGACGTGCCTGACAATACTCGCGCGCGGTATCCCTGCACGCAATGCGTGAGCACGGGCACGAAAACGGTGGAAAACCGCACGCACCTAATGGCGATTTCGTCTTCTGTGAGCAAGGAATCCAACAGGAGGGGATCCTACCCCACGCTCGTATGAGTCGCGCGCGGAATAAGCCCGAGAACGAAACTCACGTCAGGGTTATACTGTGCGTATCCATGGCCTGTATCGTTGATCCATGATGATCAGGTCGGAAATAAGAATGCGAACACATACCACGAGCCGAGGAAGTTGTCGAAAATGACCGTGCGAGGGCCGGTGTTGCGGATTTGAAACGACAATATGAGCTTTTCAAGAGACGGGCTGTCGGAGACGTCATGATTCTGGAATCGACGACGAATGATAGAGAAGTCGCCGTCGTAGATCAAATTGAAGAACGACGAGTTATATGGGATATTCCAGGCAAGTCAACATCGTTCCGACGTTCGGCACGGAACATGCTTACGGCTGCCGTTAATTCGACCACAATCACCTGCACCGTGACGAGCGAGTAGATGGGTATGTGAAGATACAGGGAAATCAAATAGCTAATCTAAGACAACTAGCATTACATATCATGTTTTCTCCTCAAGAATCGGAGAATGCCCCGCCTTGCCGTCAGCACTTTCTGTCGCTGGATGTGCCCGAGAGCGCTGCAAGAGACCCGCGAGACTCTGCTTCAAGCTCTCCTGGGCACTCTGGGGCATCTCAACCTGCTCCGCGGGATCCGCCTTCATGTCCGGTATCCCAAAAGGCTCCGACAACGGTTCCCAGTCACCGCCCGTATCTCTGTGTCGTGTTTCAGTTTCACCCAGAGGGCGCTTCATGTCCGGGAATAAAGGATCAGCAACGCCTAAAATTTGACTCCATTTGTTCAGTGCCATACGCATATTTTTGCTGTCCAATGGAGGGAGATCCCGCGCCGGCGAGGTAAACGGAGAAGACTCGTAGAGTGGTTTGAGAGGCGCGAAACCGCCCCATTCCAAGAATCCATGCCCGGTTGCGGCTTTCATTGCTCGCGAGCGGGATGGAGGTTTCACTGTATTGCGGAATGTAATTGCGGTGTCTGGGTGGCGCAATCGCTTCCTGTCATCCCTGGACAAAAAAAGAGAAAAACGAACCTGCCCGTTTGACGTTCAATATAACAAACCGAACTGGTTTGGGGGGCTCGTCCTGGGAATCAGAGGAGCTGGGTTTGCTATGATTTTCTGGTACGAGAAGACTCCTCAGGTCATCCAAGCCAGGACCACCCTCAGGAAGACCCAGTGAAGGTGGAAGCACTACTTTCAGTGTCGTGCCTTGCGGTGGTACGCGAAGGAGTGATCTGGGCGACTCGAACGCCGCCCAACAAATCGCCTGGTATTCTGAACGAATTTCCGAATCCTAGGCCACGGTAAGCCTCCTGTGGCACGCGGTCTAGCAAATACGCACCCGCAACAAACGATAGTCGCGTATACGACCAAACTGTCGTTCTATCGCTCTGAGGCCATGGAGCGCGTCGACCATCGACTCGGGAACGCAGGAGAATCTGATTTGCACCGTGCGCGGTTCGGGTGCGCCTTGCCAGTCGCCATGTCCGGGGTCATCTATGTGAAACCGCCGCCAATGAGAGCTTGCATGTCTGCCCCGTGCAGCTTGCTTGATGGCGTTGTGCATACTGAAAAACACAGCCACGACAACTCCCATTGGATTATGTAAACATCGGATACAAATTTTCTCAATGTCTTCGTCTCGTTTTGCACCTTACCGCAATGCCCTCGCAGCGATCTCGACCAGGACCGGTTCGCCGTTGCCCTCGTTGATAGTCTCGTTTGCTGTACTTCACGAGCTGACTGCCATAGTTCCGTTGGTGGCCATTTTCTATACCGCCCGAGGGCTACACGTCGGCGAACACGTCGTCAATCAATTTACGCGCGACGCTGATCAGTCAACCGGATGGGTGGCTGGTCAGCTTTCACAATGGGTCGACGAAGGCGAAAAATGGGCCCGCCGTGTTGGTCGCCGCTATGGCTTGTTTGGGTTTGAGAAAGGCATGCCCGCCGATCACGGTGATAGCCATCACTTGTCCGGGCAGCTGGCAGGCGATGTCGCCAACGCAGTCTTGGCCTACGGTGCCACCAAGGTTCGTTCTTCAGCCCCTCCCACCATTTTTGGCCACACTCTGATATGGACGTTAGGCACTTTTACCAGTCCGCATTGGACTATCGCTCTATCTAACCCCTGCCTTTTCGAGGGGAATAGTAGAACCCATTCGCCGCAGAATTATCCGACCATTCTATCACAAGAGCAACACCGACAGTTAATTTCTTCGTGAGTAAATTTCCGTGATGTTGATATGACGATTTCGTTTTGCCGCCCCAGTCGTAGCCGAGGGCTTTGACGATTGGTAGAGCAACCAGCCAAATATTTGCACCTCTGATCCCTTGATGCCTTCCTGTCCTTGATTATCGCCTGCTAACTTGATCCCGATCCTCCCAGATCGATCATACTCACATTCACCGAAACCCAACCTTGTAGAGGGCATGTGGTCTGTATTCGCACGACCGTCTCGTCGGACCTATGTATTGTATAAGATATGATTCTACGTGGGCGTTTTGTATTTTTCGATCAGGGTCTTTGTTGCCTTGATCGCACTCTCTCTCGCATGTACGAGTCTCTTCGCTTTGGTGAGATCCAGACCGTCTTGCATGGAACGATAATCGGGGACTTTGGTCTTCGCCCGTGAGTTCTCCGTGACACCGCTACACGAGCTTGAGTCTTGCATGCTCGCTTTTTCGCGCTCTGTAGCCAACTCGGCGCGCAAGGTCGTCAGGAGGTCGTCCAGCGTTGTCAACGTCCGAACGCACTCTTCCATCTCCTCCATCTTTTTGAACCTGCGACACACCTCGCCAGCACAGGTCTCGATATGGGCGAACCGGACCGGTCCCAACAGCGTCCCACCGAACCTGACAAGGTGTGCCATGAGTACGTGCGCAACCCCCTATGGGGGAGGACTCGAACGATGATCACCCACCACCGGCAGACCACCACCACCGCATCGATCACCCCCTCGCGTTTCATCACCCCCAACACCCGTCCTCCCGCCCACCGCGCTCCCCCGTCCTCGCACCCCTCCTCGACCACGAACTCCTCCGGCCCGCCCAACCCCGTCCGACCGGGCCTGACCACCATACACCGCCACGCCGCGATCGCATACACTTCAGGCCCGTCCTTGTGTTTGTGTTTGTGTTCCGCGTGGTGTCGAAGTGTCACCCGAGCATCGTCCGCCGTCCCCGCGCGGTAGACGTACCCGACAAACGTGGACCCGCGATCTCGGATCTCTTGTGAGGTCGCGAGCGTCGTCGGGGATGCACGTGTTGATTCAGACGACATCGTGTCCGTGTGATCGTCCGACCGTCGTGGCGTTTGTCCTCGGTGACACACACGTGCACGCGCGTGTGTTTGTCAGAACCCGTTCCGGGCCGGCGGTGTCTCCGGAAAGAAACGGCGGACAGAATAATGACGTTTCTAGAGCGCAAACGAACGTCCTTGGCAAAAAATACAGCAGGAGAACGACTAAATCGTCAGTTATACTAGTCTAGCGGCCCCATGGCCCATTTTTCTTTCCCCGTAGTGTATAGTCAGTCAGTCAGTTCGTAACGTGAGCGTCCTAACTAGGGCAAACAAAACGAGAGAGATTGAGGGTGCGTGAAAAGAATGAGACAACGCAAGAAAGTTCGTGCACAAGAGTAAGGTAGAAACGAGGGACAACGTGAACAACGGTCACAGGCGTCAGGGGAGACGGGACGAATAAAGGTCCCTGTCATGGCGGGCATTGTAGAGTAGCTTTTGTGAGCAAAAAAAAAGTCTGTGGAATGTACAGGACGTGACTTAATACCCCCCTCGATAGACGCTGCTGCGTCCAGGGAGATTATTATTAGAGAGGGACTCTTGGGAAGGATGGTGCATCAAGCTCTCTCTCGAAGCGTACGGTCGGTGGAGGGGTGCTTCTCTGTAGCCCTCGACGGGGGAGTATTGCATCCCAGCCTGTGGCGGATACTGCACCGGTGCAGGCGACGAAAACCGAGGGGGCGGCTGAAGCGCTGGGGACGAATATCTCGATGGAGGACGTAGCATCGGGTCCGGCGACGCATATCTAGGAAGCGGTGCTGCAAGCGGATCCTGGTTCAGCACGTCCCCACTGTTATTATACCCTGCATCGTTCAGTAGCGGTAAATGATCCACGCTCGAACCAAACCGCGAGAGCTCAATGGCGCTCAGATTGCTCTGGCTCATCGGCGTCTTGGTCGCATAGCGCGCGGACGGCGCGGGGGACGCACGTCCCTCCGCCATCGAGCCTGCATAATGGTGCGTCTTTTGGTGATAGATCGAGGCAGTGTCGCTGCGATTGTGCCCAAAGATGGCAGTGGAGGCGGCAGAGCGAGCATCCCAGTCCAATTCGCCTCTGTCACGGCGATATAGCGCCGGGTCGTACTCGAGATCCCGCTGTTCGATACCTGCAATCCGGAGACCGCCTTCGACGACCTGGGCATCCATCTTCTGTCCGCCATATTCGTCCAACCGTGTCTTGTCGCTGCCGATCTTGCCCTTGTACACGTCAGAAAGGAGATGCATCATCTTGGCGTGGAGCATAGGCGTAAACAATTCTGCATGGAGCGCGGGGTGACCGAAACGTTTCCCAAGACGTTTCCCAGAATCGTCCGCACGGGAGGAGTGGATCTTGGCTTGACGCAGTTCCGTCTCCGAGGGAATGTAGTACATGAACTTATTGTAGAATGTCCTGTCCAGCCAGATCTTGAAGGCGACGACGAACAGGATCGGTGGGACAGTCGAAAGCCACATGAAAGACTTGAATTCGTATTGAAGACCAATAGCTAAAAGTCACGTGTTATCAGAGAGCCGGAGTCGAGGGAGGAGCCCTCGGACTCACTGAGAATCATTAGCATTTGCATCAGGACCACTGACACCAGCAACCTGTTGACGACGACATTCCAAAGGCGCTGTAAAAAGGGCAGGGTCAATGGGGATCTTTCCGATGCATACTACAATACCTACCCCTCCAGTCTCAACCTGCGTGACGAACACAAACATCAACTGGTACTTGTATACCCACGAGGAAATCCAAAAGACAATGGCTGCAGCGACGGAGACTAGGGGTGCTAGCGGCGCAAAGACAAGCGCAACAGTAGCCATGAAGAGCTATTCAAGTCACATTAACCACGAGCTCTTCACAGAGATAACATTGAACGTACGATATTCGAACTAGTGTAGGGTGGGTTATGAGTACTTCAAAGGATGACATGGTAAATCGACTTACTAGTAAATGTCATACTGGAATTCAGGTGGTTGCGTCCACTCACGGATATCTCGAGGCGTACGGCCAAACAAACTAAAGGGGACCGAAAATCAAAACTCTGCATGCCCGACTTTCTTTCCTAACTATGCTTACCGTGTCTTGATCGATGTCCAGACGAGGTTCAAAATCTGAGCCAGGTCAAAGATCACGAGGAAACCACGCAGGCTACATGTCCCATGTCAGTATTTTTCAATACATCATCATTTTCGACATACGGGAAGAACGTCAGCCAGTACGAAGTTTGGTTGATGTAGGTTTGGTTGATCGAGGCCGGCAACGCTGATTGGGTAAGCTTGAATCAGCCAAAGACTTCTTTTTCAAGGACTAGATTATCCTTACATTGCAGCCGGTTGATGATCTCCTGGAAACTGACATGTTCACCGATCTCAGTGATAACCTGTTCGGCGGCAACTGGAAGAAATAAACATTATTAGACTGCAAAAAAAGGAATCGTTTATGGGCGACTTACTGAACAAGACACCAATCAGGGTGAAGATCACCAACTGCGAGATCACCAAAAAGGTGAAATAGCGAGCGACGACGGCGCGATCGAGACTGTGCGCCGACGTCGTGAGCGTCGATCGCCTTTCGGCAGTACATTTATGGTGACCCTTACCGACTACGTGTCTGAGCGCCCTGGAATCGAGTGATCCATCGCATGATGATGGGCAAGAAAAATCCGAATAAAGCGGACACTGCGGGCGGCAAGACACCAGAGACGAACGCAAAAGAACCCGGAGAGGCCGTGGACCATTGTGCCAAGAAGCTAACGTATGCGGATATCTGTGCAGTGCGCGTTACGGGACGTCCACACACCACTGACAAGCGAGACGGAACGCACCGAGGACAAGTTGGCAAGAACGGAGATGACGAAGAGTGGGATGGTATTAAAGAAACAGACCAAAAACATCAACAAGAAACCGATCAACTTGTTTCGAAACAACTCTGCAGTCGATTTATTCAGATTCTGCCAGATCTGCGCGTCACGACGACATGGTGAGAGGTTAGACGCGGTAGAGTGCGACGACGACATACGATGTCTTTGGGATTGGGCGCCAGAGTAATCTCTGTGCCCTTGGGATGTTTCTTGCGAAGTATATTTGCCACGATGTGCGCATATGCCACCGCAGCCATGGACGCAAACCCATAGCTTTCCGCTTTACGGGTATCTATTTCCTGGCGATAATCTTCGATCGCCTTTTCCGTGCGTTGGAGTTTCGCGCTGCAAGACGTGAGATCGCCCATCCATCCTACCAAAACCAGCCACGCACGTATAAAAGTCTATCGCATCCTTCTTCACGCCACCCATCCCAAGGAACCCACCGATGCGAATGGTAGGGCGATCCTTGGCAATCCGTCCACCTCTGAGGTACGTGACGAGAACCTGCTCTAATTCGCATACCGCCGTGTTATGGTATTCGATAAGCTCCGGAAGACGTCCGACTTTACGGCAAATATGCACCGACGTCGTGGGGTATGGAACCTGAACGGTCTCAAAGATCGCACGGATCCCTTCGTCGCTCTGGTATTTCCTGGGGACGTCGGTGATGATGAGGGTCCGGGCGTAAAACGACTCGAGATACTCTGGCGAGCGGAACCATTCCTCGCGTAGGCGCAACATGTGTGTCCAATTCCGCCAGATAAAGAACATGACAAGGCCGGATATGACATACGAGATGGCGACGTGGGCAAAGAGGTAGGACCCTTGAACGTCGCGGATGGTGAGCATAGAGAGAACATCACGGTCTGCAGAGGAGACGTTCTGGATGTTGTAGACGGCGTCGATGGGTATGAGCACGGCGCACCCGAGCAACGCGATGCAACTGAACAGGACCCGCGTCATGCGGGTGAAACGTAAAAAGGTGACGGCATCGAGACCGAGCTTGTCCACGAGCTCTGGTTCTTTCGTACGGTAGAGCGGTGGGAGCCATCCCAGGACGGAGTCGGATATCCGGGGCGGTGACTTGTCCCCGATGTGGTATTTGACTTTGGGTTCGTAGATGACCTAGGGTGGTCGTGTCAAACGGTGGACGTGGTGTGCCAACGCAGGAACCATATACCTTATTTTTTGGCCGTAGGACGTTAAATGCCACGACTGTTGCTACCTGCGATTGGAGAGACGTGATATGGGTACGAAATTGAAGAGTGCGGCCGACCTACCGAAACGATGGACATGAGGGCTACCTGTGAGCCGACTGCAGCTGGCGCCAGCGCTCTTGATGCATTGTCATCGATGATTGAACCAATGCTGGTCATAGTGTAAAGAAATTAGACGAGTCGCCGGGCTCGACGACTAGAAAATGAGAGTAGTAAGTGGGTCGGTACAGTTACAGTATGGGTCAGAACGCCGCTGCGCTGCAGGGTCGTACGATGTAACGTACCGTGGGCAAATGGCCTGCTATTGTTCCTTTTTCAAGCGTGCTTGCTCGACAGAACAATGGAAGACGAGACAAGTACAACGACCTCGCTCGGAGCGTGATTGCGCCCGGCTGTCGTCCAGCAATTGTCTCAAGGCACCACAAGTGGCAAAAATATCACAACATCGTGTCCGTCAACGTTTTTCATCTCGCACTGTATGCTGCACTGCGGTCCATTCTGACTCGAGCGTCCGTGGTCACATCGCGGCCAAAGTGTGCTCCCAAAATCGGGCTTCACCAGTCCTCAGTGGCCAAGAAGTACTGTTGAGTCTCAGTACTTGACAGCGGCAGCAGTGATTACCGGGCCCGGCGGACCAACATCCAGATACGCTGAGTCCGACAAGTCAGTCGGGAAGTACCATCTCAGTCAAACAGGGTTCGACGACCTCAAAGTCAGGATCGAGGCGATACAGGTTATAGTATGTACCGGGGAACTGACCGGGACGTGTCATATTTCTGTCAACATGGGTTACTTCTTTCAGGTCACTTGCGTCTGTAGGACGGAGATGAGTATAGCGTGTTGGGTGACAGTGTACCCTACTTTACAGCCCGCGGATCATTCACCGATCAGCTCAGCAGACGCAGAGTTCGTCCCCTGCGGACTTAACACTGGAGCCGCTCCAGCGGCGTCCGGACATGTTCACGATAAAGAGAGTTCCCTGCTCAAGTTCTGACGCTCACGGCTGATATGGGCCGTCGTCCCGTTCTGCCCCCGTCAACAAACCTTTGGATCCATTGCTTTTCCCTTGAGCATGTTTCCTGAGGTTTGCTCCCGAGCTCATGTCCTTCTTACCCTTCTTGCTCATATCTTACTATTGCCTCACTGGCGTGCCTGACGGTTGACCCCGGATCCACAGACTTTGCGCACCTCGGCACCTGCCGTACGAGATGCTAGAAGGCGCACTGTCTCTTTTGCATCCCGCTCTCCTGAGCGAGTTCATGGGATCTCAGCCGGTCGTTCCGAACGCTCAGTGCGTTGTCTGGTTTCAGCGAGTCCCTAGCATGCTTTGGCCCAATTGGCACTAACCTTAGTTAACAGTCTCCCCTCTCGCCCATGGGTTCTATTATGGAGGATCAAAGTCATGAGTGGTTGCTGGTATATATATGCGTCTGGTAAACCACATCTCTCACCCGCCATCTAGCTTGTGACTGGTCTCACTCGTCGTTGCTGCGATACATCTTTATCTGGATCGGAACAACTTTATTCATAATTCTCGATCGTCATTTCCAAGCCCGCCAGCGTAGTTTTCGAATGCCATCAAAGCCCCAGTGGTGATCTTGGAAGTGATCTTTGATTCCCAGCTAATGAAACATGAACCGGGGAATGGCTATCGCTAGGTATGGGGCATCATATGTTACCGCGTGCTCAAAATGACCCGTCTAGATGCTCCGACAGTTCGCCCTTTGTGGAGACCAACTAGTACGTGGTCACAAGGCTGATTCGACTCACCTGCGAGACCGGCGAAGTCACCTCTGGATTCATGTTGCCGCAGTTTTTACTCTCCAAGCATGACACGACGATCGACGGACGTGATCGTGTCCGCAGGAATCAGGCCTTTCAGTAGCAGTTTAGCTCTTCCATTGCCCAACTGTCCATGTACGTCGTTGTCCCGACCTGACCTGTACGACGTCACTTTTACTCGATGTCGAAACTGTGGGTGTGGCCGTTGTGACGCGCGTCTAATTATTTCGGGGGACAAGGCCCATTTGGAACCTGCCTCGACGGTCTTGTTCGATGAGAACAAGCTTTGCATATATCCCAGTGTCCAATGCCTATACAATATAGACATGACTGAGACACAAAGAAACTGAACAACGAAGACAGCCTACCCCGAGAGTGGCAGCATGAACTACGACGGATCGGGAACTGTTTTTCCCCTGACGAGGATGAAATCATGAAAGCCATGGTAGAAGAGAGAGAGAGCGGCAGCAAGTCCTGCTGGACCAGCACCAACGATGAGCACGGTGGTTCTACCAGGAAGAATCATAGATATGCAGACAATGTATACGGAGGAATGTCACCGTGACGCACTGGCAATGATGCATCGCATTGCTCGCCTGGCACGTGATGCGACTCAATGGCCCGGGTCAAAGAAGAAGATGCTATCACGTCGGACGACTGCAAAAAAATGTTGGCTTCGACGAGGAGCAGATGCGGAAACATAGTGTCGTAGGGAAGATGGCACGCCTTCGAGTCTATTCTCAAGATCGGAGAAACCTACACCAGCCATAGTGCAGACCGAAGTGTCGTGAGGCAATATCCGAGTGCAAAGAATGCAAAGAGGCCTTACAGCAGAGCGCCCACCATCCGCACCGATCACATACTTTGTTGTGGTCACCCTGCCATCTTCAAAGGTGACGTCAGTGAATTGTGGATCCTGTGCATTGCGTCTCAGCCCGACCACCTTCAAGATGCTGTCACCGAAGCCAGTCGGCTCCCATTGATGAGAATGTATGGGTGTCGACTGCGCAGTTTGGGTCTCTCGATATGGGTTGACAACGAGTTTTGAAGTTGAACGCAATAGATTTGGTGCCTTGCGATATCCACAACCGATCGTGCCCGATGCCTATACAATATAGACATGACTGGGACACAAAGAAAATGAACAACGGAGACCTACCCCAAGAGTGGCAGCATGAACTACGATGGATCGGGAACTGTTTTTCCCCGGGATATGGCGTCGACCACGATGAAATTATGAAGGCCATGATAGAAGAGAGAGAGAAAGGCGGCAAGTCCTGCTGGTCCAGCACCAACGATGAGTACGATGGTTCTACCAGGAAGAATCATAGATACTATGCAGACAATGCATACGGAGGAATGGTGACCCACTGGCAATGAAGGCACCGTTGAGCATTGCTCACATAGCACGTGATGTGACTCAACGGTCGTCAAACTGATTACGAGGAATTCCACCGTGAGGACCAGCGAACACGCACGAACCAGTAGTGCACATCAAATCCACTAGTATTCGTGCTGGTAAACCTCTCTCTGATGAAGTTGTACGTTGAGTTAAGATGGATCTTATAAGATTGTCATGACATCATGGCGCCTGACTAATCTAATTTCTTGATTCCATCCCCCTATCTCGCCCGAGCATTGCCACTCACCACCAACATCATGTACCCTACACCACTTCCCATAAATCCATTTCCGATAGGTGCATTTCATGCTGCATACAAGCAATGCCTCACCCTCGAGGCCGATGCACCTGGTCTTGAACCTATCAATGACTGTCCCACACCCATAGTCTGTGCTCGCCTTCTCGGCCACTTGTTACGCCTGGCACCTGCTGGTAATGGTCAGGCCCA
>JBBPSD010000452.1:0-24332 GCA_038093415.1 Xerocomellus chrysenteron | reverse complement strand
CATTGACCGATGAGGATGACCTTTCGGGCAAAGGACGAGTGCTTTTCGGTCAAGGAAAATGGCTTCATCGAGATCCTCCATTGCCCCGAGCTTGTCGTACCGAGCGGAGAGATGAGCTGCAAGGTCATTCAAAGACGTCGACCGATCAGGGTGTCCTTTCGGGCGAAGGTGGAGTGCTTCTTGCACGAGGACAATGGCCTCATCAATGTCCTCCATCTCCCCGCGCTGCTTGTACCGAGTAGAGAGATGAAGTGCAAGGTTGTTCAAAGACATTGGCCGATGAGGATGACCTTTCGGGCAAAGGTCGAGTGTTGTTCGGGCGAGAAGAATGGCCTCGTCGAGGTCCTCCGTCGCCCCGAGATGGTTGTACCGAGTGGAGAGATGAAATGCAAGGTTGTTCAAAGACATTGAACGATGAGAATGTCCTTGCGGGTAGAATTCGAGTGTTGTTCGGGCGAGGAGAATGGCCTCATCGAGGTCCTCCATCGCCCCGAGGTGGTTGTACCGAATGGAGAGATGAACTGCAAGGTTGTTCAAAGACGTCGATCCACGAGGATGTCCTCGCGGGAAAAAGTTGAGAGCTTCTCGGTCGAGGAGAATAGCCTCATCGAGGTCCTCCATCCCCCCGAGCCGCTTGTACCGAGAGGAGAGATGAAGTGCAAGGTTGTTCAAAGACATCAACCGAACAGGGTGTCCTTGCGGGCGAAGGTTGAGGCCTTCTCGGTCGAGGACAATGGCCTCCTCAAGGTCCCTCGTCGCTCCAAGCTGGTGGTAACGATCACCGAGATGCTCTGCAAGCCAAGTTAATGAGACAGATCGCATGGGGTGGCCGGGTGGGCAAAGTTCCAGTGCTACACGATCCAAGTCGATCGCCTCGTCGATGCAACTAAATCCTCCTCCTTGCTTAAACTTGGCAACGAGTGATTCCGCGCGTGAATGCAGCTGTTCAACTGGTCGGGACATCATTTAACTGCTGTGCAGAGCGATAGAAAGACACGAGTACCTTCTGAATCCATGTTGGCTTAGTACCGATGAAAACACCGGGCGCGGGACGAGGACCGAAAAGGCAATAATTCACAGCTACTACTACCACACCGTTGGTCGTGATTACCGTTTAAAATGCCTGAGTGATGTGTCTCCAAATGTGTCACTATGATTATTTTTGGCTCCATGTAGGTGGCATCTTTATCTCCAAGAGGGAAAGGGTCCGTGCGTCTTTGAGAGTCGAACTGCGATGCGGCGGTTCGCACTCATCTGAATCGCTTGTTGGTGCTTTCGTGCATTGCCTGAGGTCCAGTTTATGTAGGGGACTGAAGGGAATGGGTGAGTTATCTGCCTCTGAATCGCCGATCTGAGCGGCATGACGGTCCGAAGAAAATCGATGTCGATCTGGGGCGACGATCCAGCCCGCGACATCTTTTGCTCAATCTCACACTGTCGTACGGCCATCGGTTGAATTGGGAGCACGAGCTGGTGAACGCCGGAACTATCGTTGCTTCTATCCAGGGGTTCGAGTGAAACCAGACATGCAATGCAACCTCCTGGTGGAAGATGGCGGGCAAGCATTCCCTCATTGGTAAATTCAAAAGTTGACGTGAGACTAAATTATGGCGAAGGTGGGGGCATGCGAGTCCCGCTTTTCATTGATATATGTACGCACGTCACAGATTCCTCGAGTCAAACCTGATCATCTACATCATTACTGTCCGGACAAGAAGAACACGAATTTCTCTGGGAAGCCCTCAAATTGAATGATTCGATCGCACCACGCTCCCGTATGGGCTTCTGTCATCGAGTACTCGGGGATGGCAAGGATAGAGGTGAGCATCTCATGTAGTGTACACTTACAGTTGGGCGTCACATGATCCCCGAAACAACGGATAGCATATTTGACAGCAATTATAAACAGCAAGTACAAGCAATGTAAAGGGCAAGAGAAAGCGAGGATAGACTAGAACTAGGCACCGAGATGGACATAAAGAATCCGTTGATCCAATGGTACATCCACAGATTTCATCGTCTTGTTCAGCGCGAATGCTGCCCGGGTATGATCCAGACGACCCGACTCGTCTACCATATGCTTATAAAACGTCGACGTGATCTTCTTCGTCTCACCATCATCCACCGCCCACATCGTCCCGATCACAGAACGGAAGCCAGAAAACTGCATCGCCGACGCAAGATGGATCACCTCATCCGGACTCTCTTCGTCTCCGACAGTCGTGTGACATGCAGAGAGATACGCAAATTCGGTATTTTTCAAATCACACCCGATGATGTGTTGGATCGTAAAGTGCCCGTCGTGGAGAGCGAAGGCAGACTCGAACGGCTGTTTCCGGTTTGGGAGACCATGACACGCAAGGTGGACCCATTGGTTCTTTCCAAGCTCTTCAACGACTCTAGAAATGCGAGATTCCTCCCCATCTATACGCGTGAATGTGGTGAAACCATCGACGCGCTGACCAATGTTGTCCAGTTCCGTGCCTACGGAAAGGAGTTCGCTCTCGCCAGCAGCCTTGGCTTGACCAATGGCAATGAAACATTTCTGTTCAGCTGTAGGATTCAGTGGATCGCGCCGTCTGGCACGAATGAGAGCGGTCAGGGTTGGGGTGTAGGACGAGATGTAGAGATGAGGGAGATTCTGTTGGCCCTTCCTATACGGACCCGCAGCGTGCAAGGGAAGCACAGAGAACTCGGCGGTGGGACACCACCAGATACGCGATTGAGATGGCTGGGTCGTCTGGAGGCAATCGACAATGGGCGAAACGATCTCATCCCACAGTTTGCGTAAGAAGAACGCGAGCTCTTTTGTCACGTCGGCCCTGGTTGCGCGCACAGTCAAGGTATGAAACTCCTTCGACAGGTCTTGAGCATTTTTCTGTGTGATCCGCAAGGGGATATGAACAGGATCGCGGTCGAGGAAGACGATGAGCGCGTCACAGCTATACTTGCTCGCATTGACGATGATGACGGGTCCCCCACTCGCTGAACGTTGGAGGTCCGAGAAGAGTGAGGGAAGAAGGAAACGGGAAAGACCAGGTAGCCTGCGAACATTGAACACAACTCTCTGCAAGTCGAAGTTGAGATGGCACAGCCGTTCATGCTGGTCTGTACTAGTCGAATTGAGGACATTGCGTATGAGCAAGGCCAGCCATGTGAACTCGTCTGCCAACTTCTTTCCTTCCGGACTAGATCCTATGACATCTTCTAGCGGGGAATAGAGTCGAGTAAGCTGGCCCCAAAAGACACCCCTGCCTTGTTCAAGAAGCTCGACTGCACGGGCTGGAGCACGTTCACGAAGACACGCTGAAAATGCGTCTACTGCGAGTGACGACGTGAGGCTTTTGAGGATGACAAGATGTCGAGGCAATGACGGGAGAGCGGCCAGATGTTGAATAAGTAGTCGAAGATATGTTTCATATGCGAGAAGTATCGTGGGATGCTGGAAGTCCTCGGCGACACGGATCCATGCTCTAGCGGCGGAAAGATCAAAGGAAAACACAATCTGGGGCACATTTACGAGTTGAGCGTAGAGACTGAACAGCTCTTCCTTATCCTGTAACTGCTTCGACCGTGTGAACCGAATGCAGAGGTGGCGCGCAAGGTTGCCCAATGATCTTAACCAACCGCAGTGCCCTTGCAGGCAAAGGTCAAGTGCTTTTCGGGCGAGGAGAATGGCCTCATCGAGGTCCTCTATGGCCCCGAGCTTGTCAGACCGAATGGAGAGATGCTGTGCAAGGCCGTTCAAAGGTGTTGACCGATCAGGATGTTCTTGCGGGCAAAGGTCGAGTGCTTTTCGGGCGAGGAGGATGGCCTCATCGAGGTCCTCCATCGCCCCGAGCTGGTTGTAGCGAAGAGACATATAAAGTGCAAGGTTGTTCAAAGACGTTGACCGAAGAGGGTGTCCTTGCGTGAAAATATCGAGTGCTTCTCGGGCGAGGAGAATGGCCTCATCGAGGTCCTCCATCGCCCCTAGTTGGTTGTACCGAGCGGAGAGATGAAGTGCGAGGTTGTTCAAACATGTTGCCCGACCAGGACGTCCTTGCGGGAAAAGGTCGAGTGATTTTCGGGCGAGGAGAATGGCCTCATCGAGGTCCTCCGTCGCCCCGAGCTGGTTGTACCGAGTGGAGAGATAGAGTGCAAGGTTGTTCAAAGACGTTGACCGAACAGGATGTCCTTGCGGGAACAGGTCAAGCGCTTTTCGGTCGAGGAGAATGGCCTCATCGAGGTCCTCCATCGCCCCGAGCCGGTTGTAGCGATTGAAGAGATCAAGGGCAAAACTGTCCAAAGATATTGGCCGATCAGGATGTCCATGCGGGCAAAGGTCGAGTGCTTTTCGGGCGAGGAGAATGGCCTCATCGACGTCCTCCATCGCCCCGAGTTGGTTGTACCGAGTGGAGAGATGATATGAAAGGTTGCGCAATGATTCTGACCGATCAGGGTGTCCTTGCGGGCGAAGGTCGAGTGCTTCTCGGCCGAGGACAATGCCCTCATTGAGATCCTCCATCGCCCCGAGCTGAAAGTACCGAGTGGTGAGATAAACCGCAAGGTCGTTCAATGATTCTGACCGATCAGGGTGTCCTTGAGGGCGAAGGTCGAGTGCTTCTCGGCTGAGGACAAATCCCTCATCGAGGTCTTCCATCGCCCCGAGCCCGTTGTGCCGAATGTAGAGACGAGCTGCAAGGTTGTTCAAAGACATTGACCGATCAGGGTATCCTCGCGGGTTAAGGTGGAGTGCTTCTCGGCCGAGGACAATGGCCTCTTCAAGGTCCTTTATCGTTCCAAGCTGGTCGTAACGATCACTGAGATGAATTGAAAGGCCAACCAACGAGACAGATCGCATGGGGTGACTGGGCGGGGAAAGTTCCAGTGCTCCACGATCCAAGTCGATCGCCTCGTCGATGCAACTAGTTCCTCCTCCTTGCTTAAACTTGGCGATGAGATATTTTGCGCGTGAGTGCAACTGTTCAACTGAAGGACATCATTTCACTGGTCTGCACGACGACAAAAACACACAAGTACCTTCTGAATCCATGCTGGCTCACCGAACTTGATTCAACGCAGTGATTCGGGAAAACGCGGGCGCAGGGCGAGGACCGAAAAGGCAACAATACACTGTACTAGTAGCTTCTATCACACCCAAAGTCCTTCACCGAGCATCCAATCCACTCGTCGCAAGGCTACCCGCATCCTCCGGCGAACTACCCTTTCGCTCTGTTGGAACCTTTCTTCCTCATTCATTGCATTCGGTCGTCCGCGCGTATCGTTGCAGGTTGTGGGAGAAGCGAGGCGGGATGTCTTTGCATTTCAAAGTCTTTGGTGTTGGTCGTGAGTAGCGTTTAAAATGCAGCGTGCGTATTTACTTGGGTGTCAATGTTACGGCATTTTCGGTTGGTGTTTCTGACGAGTGATGTGTCTCCAAGTGTATCACTGGTTATTCCGGCCCCGTATTGGGGGCATCTTTATCTCCAAGAGAGAAAGGGACAGAGCGTCTTTGAAAGTGGAGATGGGAGCCACGCAACAGCAGCCACTGGCACGATGGATCTTCAGTCCCCACCAATACGTCAATGCATCTGCGACGCAGTCGCCTGAAGCGCCTGCTTTCGTGGATTCCCGGTTCAAGTTTATGTTTAGAGGACTGGAGGGACTTGCTGAGTTGTCCACGTTTTGTGACGGCAAGCCTTCTGCTTCGTCGGCGGCATGATCATGGCGGCGTCGAGCATATCCAATCTGGGACATCCAGCCCGCGACAACTTTTGCCCAATCTCGCAATGTAGAGTGAGTGACGCCCTCTCCTGAAATTAGACATGCAATGCGGTTGTGGCCAAGTTGTTCGAGTGAAGAGTCACCGTGCTTGCCGAGGCTCCAGGCCAACTCACAAAGAGATAACTCCAGGCTGTGTCACCGCACTCATCACACATGATAATATATGATCGGCTTGGCCACTGTTGCTTCAATAGATGTCGTGTCAGGACTACAATGTCATTTAGAGGGAGGACTCGATCGTCCGCCAAGTACGCAAGCTGAGTTTCTTGAAGAACTTGCGGGCATGCCAACCACGCACGACACGAGGTTCGTTTCCTCCGGGAAGCGCTTTTGATGCACTAGCAGCACAATCGTACGATAATCATCCATAAAATCTCAGATCCTCGTCCAGCGGATACAGGTGGGGAGGGTCGGACCAGGCAGATCGTCAAGACAGTCCATGCCAGCGATACAGCACTGAACCCTGCCGGTCGTCATTGTTGATATAGTCAGAGGGGAGAGCGACGGATGGTGCTTACTGAGGCACTATCCTTGTGTACGATTTTCCTGTTCACAAGAGCGATCAGACATCTGTTCACTCGAGCTTGATTGAGGTCAGGTGGTGTGATGAGCTCGATGACTAGAGATGGGTAAATGAACGATGGAGTCAGAACGAGTGCGCATACATACGTTTAACGCCGCGACCGTCGCTGTCGATCATGAACTCGATGACCATTTCCATGTTTCGACGTAGACCCTGCGCCCATTAATTCGTTTCTCAAGCTGGTGAAACAGGCACGTACGGGGTCGCTCCCGCGGAACTCGAGTGGGAGACACATGATGATCTTTTCGATTGCCATCTGCGCACCCAAGATGAGTTTCATGAGCACGGCAGAAGAGAAACAGGCACCATTCGTTCTTTCTTTTCCTTGGCCGTCAACTTTGGCTTTCCTTTCTTCTTCAGAACGGCCTTTGGTGGTGCCGACTTTGTGTTTGCGGTGGTGAAGGTCGATTCGTAGTCTGCGGTTTCGTTGTAGGTCGTCTTGTCCTCATCGCTCGCGCTGGGCGTAGTGGGTAGCGGTGCCTTTGCGGCTTCGGCGGCGGCTCGGGCATCTTCCTCTGCATGCGAGGGCCATGAGAGGGTGCCCAAGAGCAGACGGGTGACGCACCAGCGCGTTTCTTTGCCAATTGGAACGACACGTCCGTTGGTGCCTATAGATCCATTGATCGCGGGTCATTCGCGATCTGGCGACTACGCACCTGAAGCCAGTCCGTGGTGAGGGCGTTCATGTCCATCGCGTACAGCCAGCTGGCGAAGCTCTCGTTGAAGGACTGGAGGGAGTTGCTGAGACGGCGGAGGTTGTCTACGTTTGCGTGGAGAGCCTCTGCCTCGTCGACGAGCTCGGACATGACGGGCTCGATGAAGCCGAGGCCGTGCGGGGCATCTGGGTTGTGCTGGGAGAGGGCGAAGAGCGAGCCCTGAGAGACGCGGCGGAGGGGCGTGCGGCTTGTCATCGCCAAGAGAACAATCGCCCGGCGAGGGTGTGGGAAATGACATTCAATGTGACTGTTCAAAAGGGTAAAACGCGTCGGCAAAAATAACGTTGGCCGCCGTGTGACACGGTGAGGGCATGTCCTTTTCTCGCCCATGACCGCACATTCCGCCCTTCGCTCCGATGGTCCTCAAGAGCAGCGTGCTCTCGTGTCTGCTGCCCGCTCGGCTCGGATTCGGACCACACCAAAAACCGGACCCCCCACCGCGGACCCACAGCCATGCACTGGGCGAGCCAGAGTTTGACCCCTTCAGATGCAGCGACCCTCCACGGGCACGCGCGAACACCGCCCCGTCCAGCTCCCTCCCGCCCCTCCTCATACCCGACATCGGCGAGTCCCCCACCCCCGCCCATCGCTCCCTCGCTCCTCCAGTGCGCCCAAAGCGCTCCAGCTTTACCACCTTCTTTGCTTTCAGCTCCAAAAGCAGGCCCGCTCACGACGCCCCCATCGTCCACCACTCTGTCCCCGGCAGACAGGTACAGCTTATCAACTCGGCTTCCGTCCCCTCTCCACTCAGAACTGAAGAGGAGGACTACTATTATTCCTACTACGCTTCTTCCCCCTCTCCCCACCCAGATACCACCTCCAAGCACCGACAGCAGGATCTTATTGGAAACCCGGACTTGGACTCGCAGCTGTCTTCTCCGGCTGACTCTCATATTCGGCACCCTTTTTCATATTCTCCTCATTCAAAACAGCGTTCCGACACTACCGATACAGCCCCGCCCTTGCGCCATGCTACCTCCCAACCTTTGCACCATCATCCCCACGCTTCCGCCGTCAATGCGGGCAGAATACCGACGTCACACGGAGCGCCGCACCTACAATCCGAGCTCAAGACGTCCGTGTCCACCCCAAACTTGGCAGCCTCCGTCCGTCCTAGATCACTTATCAGAAAGAAACCGACAAGGTCAAAGACGCAGGACCGTTGGTTGTCCGCTGAAACCTGGTGGGATGCCCTGTTTTCTCCCTCACCCCGTTTCAAGGTCAAGCAGGCACCACGTCCAGATCCGACTATCGTAAACGATCATGTCAGTAAACCGGTTCAACGGGAACCGAATAGCAGCTTGGGCGTTACCTTTCCCTCCGTTCCGGCTGTCCGTCCTCGCGCCGTATCTGCCACCTCTGCCACTTCATATACCAAGCCCACGTTTCCTGCGCTCCCAAGATCACGGTCTGCGATGGATCTATTCGGTCAACCATCCACGTCGCAGCGCGCTGGCTTTGAACCTGCATTGGAAACCCTCGTGGACGAACCAACACCACCGCCTGAGCAGGTCCCCGGGAGTGACGCCGAGTTTCCTCTACCGGATCCACCTCTCTCGTTAGCACAGTAAGTATCCCTGTCATGTCTTGTTCCTCTCAACTCAAGTCGAAACGATGTAGGGTTCTCGATGAGGGGGAGGCGTTTGAACAACAGCGAGCGCAGTGGAAACACCAGGCTTCCAAATCCCTTGGAAATAAACACGCCCGTTCCTTCTCGCGCGCGCGCTCCAAATCTCTCGGCGAGAAGCACGTTCGTCTTGCCCACCACACGTCGGAAAGTAGCAAAGCTCAATTCAAGGAACTTCTTGCTGCCCGTACGCTACTTGGAAGTCAAAGCACTATGCCAATCGTGCACGTCACCAAACCTAGCAACTCTTCATCCCATTCTAAAGCATATTCTCACTCGCATTCGCAATCAGCGTATTCTTGCTCTCACTCTTCCCGCTCACACGCATACTCTCATTCTCATTCACACTCTCTAACCACTTCTAATTCTTCCAAATCATCGCGCCATCCTCCACCACGCGGCCACTCTCGGAATGGATCGTGGAGCAAAACAGCATTCTTGAAAGCAGGTGTCCTCTGTGGAATTGGTCAAGACGACTCCCACACCACGGACGAAAAGGTACCATCATCCTCAAGAGTCGACGTGCAAGGCATAATCCACATTGGTGATTCTACCAATGCTGAGGGTGTATCAGGCGCGGCCAAGGTTTCTCCAACCCCAAGCGTTCCGAGTGGTGAAGTCGGCATTGCAATCTCTTCATCCCCACCCGAGGGTTCCTTCGACCTCACCATGTCCGAACCTCGACATCAGGAAGCTGACCAGGAGAGTCACTGGTCGTCCAAGCATACGCACAAGTCCTCTGAGTATGCGGGCCCGCATCCTTCGGCGATCGATTCCAACCTACCTCGACTTGGCAGTGCCAGCGGTGTCAGCCTGAGACATCGGTTGCCGCCGCGCGCAGCCATCCATCCGCCAATATCTCCCATCGCACATCCGTACCAGTCTACGACGGTACAACTGGGCGACAAGGGAAGTGAAGGTGCTACGTTGAAGGTAACAGAAGCCCACGCGGCCATGGAATCGGGCACCCCCCATCCGCATATATCCCTCAGTCATGACGATTTTGAGCGGTATGGTGTTGGCGAGGCGCTCGTGTATGCCTCCCATCCACGGCCAGAGGAGATCCCGGATGCCAAGCAAGTCGACATACAAAGTGAATCGTCACCCGTGGCCGAATTACCGCCTCCCCGGGAACAGTCTCCTTCGTGCGAAACCGTTGCCCTGCCACCCGAGGAACGGGATACATATTCATTGGCGATGACTAGTGCCCCGTCCTTGACCAATTCGACTATTCAGATGGTCATGTCCGCGTTCGATGACCCCGACGATCTCGACGAATTCCAGGACCTCTTTTACAAGCCTTACTCTGCTTCCGGGGGTCAGCGCCGGGAACCAAGTGTGGCCATCAGTCAGGTGCCGGCTGACGTCCACAGCTCAACGTCCAGCAGCCCGCTCACTCACCTTCTCCGCAAACTAAGTGAAGAGGTCAATAGTCAGCGAGATCCCTCGCGGACTCCCTCCGATCCGATACTTCCCCAGAAGAGCGAATCTCAGGACGATCAATCGAATCAGAGCGGAACCAAATTTGTTTTCATGGACCTGGCTCGGTCCTCATCTTCCCCTGCGCCTATGGAATCAACTTCGCAACTGCATGTGCCCATTCAAGAAGGGAGTGAGTCTACCGCGCAGCCTGTCATGGTTATCCCAGAAGACGTCAACTCGTCGTACACGTCGTCTGTTTTGGAGAGTCCGTTTGAAGAACAGGAAAACGACACGTTTGGTAAGGATGCACGTGAATTGAGGAGCCTTGCTGACGTGCTATATGTGACGACAGGATATCCCATCAAGCATGGTCAGTGCGAGGCCGCCACATCCCCCACACCCATTCAATCGCCTCTTCGCTTGTCGACTCACCTGTCTATTGAGGAGGACGAGACCGATGGAGACGATGCCACTTTTCTGAGTCCTGTGACGAGACGGTATGGGTTGATCTCGGTTGATGCCGTCCGAGCGAGCTATTTGACGACGTCCGATATGTCGCAAATGTCGGGGCTCTCTGATTTCCCGCTTCCGCCAAGCGCGCGGCCCATATCGATCATGCAGGCGTATTTTGAAGCGCTGCCGGTCTCGCCCGCGTCCGAGAGTCACGGTCAGCCCGAGGACGGGGCGGAGATTGGGCAGGAGGACCGACATACGGACGATGAAGAGGATGGGGAGCCATCTGGCGATGTGGGGAAGACGTTGCGGGCCCTGAGGACGACCCCGCGCGTCACGAGCTATGGAACTCATGGGTCGACGTTTGGTGGGAGCGACGACATGGATTTCATCACGCAGGTGCACCAGGCAGATCCATGACCGCATCTTCCTATCCTTTCCTCTCCCGGACTTTCTCTCCTCTCTCTTTGGATTTTCTCTCACATCTTGGTTTTGCGAGTTGCTTTTCGTACCACGATCCACGTTTTTCGTGTGGGAGGGATATCAAAACGAATAGTAGAAGCATTTGGTCAATACGTATAGCATATCATCCACCGTCCTCGTCCTTTTCTTCTTTACACCCCCTGCGACACCCCCCTTCTTCCTCATCTCGCAACGCTTGATTCGTCCGTCTCTCTCCTTGTTTCCATCTCCCCGCTTCTTTTTTCGTCCTCTCATTTTCCCTCTGGATCTCATTTTCCTGCCTCTGTCGAATATAGCGATTCCCAGTGATAGTGTATCTTTTTGCCGCTCACCCGTTACTAGTGACCATTGTTCATACCTCTCTTTGCGGTTTCGAATGAACATGGATAATCCCGATGCGAATTCGTTCGTGGTACACGGAGCACGTCGTTTTCGAGGAGATGACGCTCGACCGTTCGACTCATCATGTATTCATAGTTGCCGAGTTGGCGCACAGCACTGTACTCGAACATCCATACATGCGACACGTCGACATCAACCATCGTTTTCATCTCTCCCTAGTCTTGTCCACCCCCAGATGCCCGTTTGCTCCGCAGTACCAGACTGCAGCCGGGCGCTCCCGGGCCAGCGCACTACACAGGCGCCTAATCCTCCGACGGCGGTTCCAGCCGCCCGCCGCCATCCGTCGACCCGTCGGCGTGGAGCTTTGTCAAATCAAACAGAGGTGGATACACCCTAAGCGAATTCTTCCTGTGGCCCTGAAAATCGGCGTACACCTGGTCCCTATTGGTGCGCGAGAGCAGCTGGATCGAAGCGCCCTTGGCGTCGGCGTTCTTGTCCCCGTACGTCGTCGTCCCGTTTCCAAAGTTGAATCTACACAATGAAGTGGTGAGCGGTTCGAGAGGTAAGGGGAAAGGGCGTTACATGGAGTAGACGTTGCGCATGAAGACGTCGCCGAGTAGAAAGTCGAGGTCGTGTGGGGTGCCGTCGAGCGGTGGGCGGAATGCGTTGATGCAGACTGTATATTGGTCGTTTTGGTCGGTGACCCGCACCGGAGACGTCAATTCCATCGGGTTGATCGGGTACGCGGCGCCCCTACGCGACAACGTATGTCACGACGAGAACGGAACGAAACAAAGAGAGAGACGCACGCAAACGTAAACGAGAGATTGACCTGTGCCAGACAGGGCACGAACCACGTGTCTTGGTCGGCGGTCTTGACGTGCACGGAACCGTTGAACTGGCTGTAGATGGCGTTGACGGCGTCGCTCGGGATGTACGCCAGACTGGTCCCGCTGTCGATAAGCGCGATCGCTTGGCCCTTTTTCGTGCCCTTGACGGCCGAACTGAGGGCAAAGCGTTTTCCGTTGATCGTCATGGCGTCCAGCGCGATCGTCCATCGGGACGCCGACGTCGGTGTCACGGGGACCTTGGGCGTGTACGTGACGTTGCTGTATTTGGGATCGTATTCGCCGATGGTGAGATAGCCGCCTGCGGTCTCCTCGCCGTCGTCGGATCGCTCGAGCGCGAGACCGATCAAGTGGGGTATGGAAGAGTGTTGCGCGAACATGTTGGCCATGACGGATTGGGCGGACGTGTTCTTGGTCGTGCGTTCGAGCGCGGAGAGGCCGTTGAGTCCGAGTCCGAGGATACCTTCGGCGTCTTGATCGTTTGCCTTGGAAACGCTCAGGAAAGCTTGGTTGTCGACCTGGTAGCCGCCGAAAGATACAGGGGCATACGCGATGTTGCCATACGCGGATCCGATGCCGTAGGTGAGGTTCACGGTCGTGTTCGTCGTGCCGTTGAGCTTGAGCTTTTGGCCGCCGGTAACCCAGAGATCGCTCGAGCCCGTGTCGATGAGGAGGGTAAAGTCTGAAAGAATGTTGAGACGGGTACGAATGGAAATGGGAAGCTGGATTACCGTGCCCGCCGACGTTCACCTTTGCGGTGTACTTTACAGAGCGTGACGTGTGCCGGTCGAGGGAAGGTAGGACGACGTACCTGCATGTTGGACTCGTTCACCAACGTATGGTTATCGGTCGATCCCTTGTCAGCGTTGGGGGTCGCTTTCGCTGCGAATGAAAAGCCTTTGAAGGCCGTGGTAGTAGGGTCAGCATTGTCGGTGTCGATGGAGAGAACGGACGCGTGGCTTGCCAGAAGCACGCTGGAGAAGAAGGCAATAAAGGTCGACGAAAACATGGTGGATGAGTGAAAGCGCAGTGGGCGTGGAGTTTATATACGTCCAGTGTGAACGGATAGGTTCGAAACGCGGCCGCGTTTTAGTTAGGACTGGCGGCGAACGAAAAGACCTACCGGTTCACGTCGTAAACCCTGTGCCTTATCCTTTGTCATTGGGTTGAGTGGGAGTGAGGATGCGCCTGATCGTGCACTGGTTGGGCTGGCAGTGTGTCTCATTGACAAGACCGGACTGGGAGCTTCGGGCAAGGAATTATGACGGTACTGGCATGTCTGTAAAGGGTGTGTGACTGCATAGTGCCTTGTTTAGTACATCATGTCTGTCACTTCCATGGGGCTCGTTCCGAACGTGCCGCCTCAGACGGACTCAGGAACAACATGTGTGGTTAAACTCCCCTTGATATCGGCAGGCAACCGGGGGTCCGGACCCCCTTTTGCTGGCGTTCCCGATATCTAGTCTGGTGACCAGCCTATCGAAGGTCACGGCGCAGCTAGAACGGAAAGGTAGATATGAGTAAAGTATCAAGGCATGGTTTCGTCTCACCTCAGCGTAGTTCGGGGGGGGCGAGCTGAGGTGTGCCAGTGATAGTACTGTGATACTAGATCGTATACGAACAAATTGAATGGCCCAATGGGTACGAACTAGTACCAAATGGCGACAAGCTGTCGCCGTGAAACAAGTGATAAGTCTGTCAATATCGAGGTGCGATGCTACAATCTGAACGTCTCTCACGGTCACGCCATCTATAGCTATCTATCTTATCTGACCAACCGATAGTATCATGATCCGAGTCTGACGTGATCCGTTGGCGTGGCCCACTTTTAAATATTAATATTCCGCACTCTGCTTCAAGTTGACCAGCATGGATGCCGCATCCACGTCGGTTTACCGCTGGGCCGCATGGGCCGTTGCCCTGGTGGTGTTCAAGTTCACCGTGGAAAAAGCCTTTTTGATACGGACAGCCTTTGCAAGGATAAAGTGCGTATATACATCGTTGTTTCTATCCTTGTGCCAGGCGACGGCTAACTTCTACATAGGGATTACCCAGGCCATGTACCGCTATGGCTCAACCCGTTCGGCGCAGTGGCTCTTACGCTAGGTGCTACATTTCCTAGACCTGGCATGGCTGGACACTACGCGGGGAAATTCTCGTGTATGTCTTGTCTCATCCCCGCATGCCATTGCAAACGAGCAGATTTTTAGTATACAGGAAATTCGGAGCCACGTCCTTTGCGTCTGTCAGGATTTCAGCCGCTCAGCAACTCTTTTGGTTCGCAGACCCCGAGGCAGTAAAAATCGTCGCTTCGGATCGACACACTTTCCAAAAGGATATCGTTTCGTACGAGATGATCAACTTTTACGGAGGAAATGTCGTCAGTGTAGAAGGGTCTAACTGGAAGCGCCACCGTTCGGTCGCCATGTCTGCCTTCAACGAGGCAAGCACTTACCCGATTTACCGTTATTTGTCTAACTTGGGTACAAGGCAAACGTTGCGCTGGTCTGGTCAGAAACTCTGCGTGTGATAAATGAATGGTTCGAACAACTTGATACCGCTGGACCTGACGTTGCCGTGGATATGTTGCCACCCATGACCCAGGTACGAGGTACAGTATACTATCTGGTGAGCTGGGTTCAAATCCGTTTCAGGCAACACTTCTTGCATTTGCTACCGCGGGCTTCGGTAGACGGGTGTCCTGGACCGCTGATTCGACGGCGGAGCCGCCTCCAGGCTGCAAACTTACCTTTCGATCTGCGGTTATTGACTCCGTCAACAATGTTATCTTCAGAGCTTTAGTCCCTGGATGGTTTTACCAGTTTTCGTCGCTGATCAAAGTGCCTTATCTTTCCTCCCGAGCACTCTTGACCCAGCTCGCGTTTGACGATTTACGAACTCACATGCTTGATCTCGTGGCCTCTGCTCGTGCTGAAATTACATCTGGTGAACGCTCTGGGGATTCAGGCGCAGCGTTGTTACGAAACCTCGTCGAGGCTAACATGAATCAGGATGGGGACTCGAAGAAACTGACTGAGGGAGAACTGCTCTCTAACATATTTGTGAGTATGCAGTTGATATTCGCCTTGCCCTGCTCAGCCATCCCTCTGCTTTTAGGCTTTCCTTCTTGCTGGACACGGTTGGTTGATTTCACATTCTGCGATGCTTACAATAACTTATGTCCGCCCGCAGAGACCTCTGCTCACACCCTCTGCTTCGCGTTTGTATTATTGGCCCTTTACCCGGAGTCTCAGAAAAGAATCTACGAGGAGGTCACTCGCCTATGGCCCGCAGATGTACCTGTCACACAATTAGCGACGGTGAGCTTTGTCACCCACTTTCATGAACAAATTGCCAACCGAATTCCAACAGAACCACAAAGAGTACATGGACAAACTTGTTAGATTTCCGTATATTTTTTGACCAAATCAGCACATACTGACGGTTTGCAAAGGAATACACTGTGGCGTGCGTCCGCGAAACACTTCGTTTGTTCCCTGCCGAGCCTCGCTTATCAAAAGACGTGCATGCGGATACTGTCCTACCCGGTACTTATTTCACCTTTGGATCTGATGAGAATCCTGTGGAAACCGGAAAGTTTTCGATGGCTGTTCCGGCGGGGAGCGTCGTCGTCATGGATATATGGGCATTACACATGAACCGTGAGTGAACCTTGTTTTGCACGAAGCCCATATTCGCCTCGGAGGGCTAACCACGACGTCGCAGCTCTGTATTGGGGGGAAGATGCCTCAGAGTTCAAGCCTGAGCGCTTCATCGACACCGGGTCCTACACGTGGCCGAGAAATGCATGTAAGCCCCATGGTTCCACGACTGAGATGATTTTCTAGATTCACGTTTGTGCACCTCAGATTTACCGTTCTCGGGCGGTGCAAGGTCATGCATGGGTCAGCGATTTGCACTCGCAGAAACGGTCGGTATCCTTGCGAGCGTCGTGCGTCGGTACCAGATCCGAGTTCCGGATGACCTTGCGAACAAACCTTTTGAGGAACAGAAGGAGACATTGCTGAAATGGACGACTGGTATCACATTGACACCGTTGGACGCTCGCGTCAAGTTGTGTCGGCGGATCTAGACTTGGCGCAAACGTACGTTCCCTATTTATATCTGCGTGTATTCTGTATTCGGCCTGTTGTAGCCTGTGTATCTTATATGGTATACATGGAAACATTGGATACATTTGTTGGGTGACCGAGATAGCCTCTGCCTCTCAGACGTTGAACTCGATAAAGTACATAGTACAAGACGAAGGATGCAGAGCCGAATGCACGTTGGTGAGTGTATCACAAATAGTCATGTCAATCGTCCTTGTCTTGGAAATACGACGCTTCCGATTCGCTAGTAGCTCGTTGCCGGATGAGGCACGATTGTTCTTCTGTAAGTAGGACAATGTCGTGCTTCAAAAGCTTGAACGAGCCGCCCTTTGGGAATCCGCGTTTGCGAGCCTCCCCTTCATCGTTTACTTGGTCCAATTTCTGTCCAGGTGAGGACTATCGTGACCAGCTCAAACGCGCTCAGAGAAACGCGACACATACCACAACAAGCGACTTCTTGACTCCAAACACGGCGTCACTCGTGAGGTAATCACAACCCTCTGGATAGAATGCCGTGATGAGTTTGTGGTAACCAGGGGCCTCCACCACAATATGTATATGGTTGGGGCGCATGTTATGGCGACCTTGAGAGATCAACAATTCTCCGACAGGTCCCTTCAATCGACGATCAGAATTCCCGATGGATCAGAAAAACCAAATGGAACACCCACGTCACCCGGAATGGGATAAGCGCGCGGAACAACGGCACGATACCCAAAGCTGCCATCTTTGGCGGTATGCAAACGCCCACGACAGTCGGGGTGGGTTCTATCGGCATATTGCGTATCGTAGAACCCTGGTGACGGTGAGTACACGGCCGTAGCCATGAGTACGTCCAATCGAAGCCATACCATTGTGATCTGCTTCCCATGTTTCGATAACGGCATCTGCGATGGGCTCGCCCTCTGTTGTTAAGACCCGCCCCTCGACGTACATGTATTCTCCTTTGCCCTCGGATGCAATCGAACCGCCAAATTCGACTGAGGTATGGTAAGGTTGGGGTGGTGTCGTAAACGTGCGCCAAGACTCACCGTCTTCGGCATCGTCGGTGTAGAAAGGGCCTAAGACGCTATTCTCCGTCGCACCCCCCACGACGGGATTGTTGAGAGAGTCGACCAAAGCCGAAACGCCGAGCACGTCGGATAGGAGGATAATCTCCTGACGCAAAGGGGTGCATGTCTGGCCTGCGCGAGTCAAGAACTCGATGGCAGCCATCCATTCGTCTGTGGAAAGGCTATCCATCGAACGATCGGTCATTGACAGGTTCGAACTGATCAAGCAGAATCACGCACTTGGTCTCCTTGACGAAGGCATGTAGGTGCTTGACGAGGAGGTGGTATATGAATTTGAGTCGTCTGGATCGCACTGAGCTGGGCACAGGATGGGGATAGGGTGACGTACGGGTTTGGCGTCTGTCCGATCAGCAGCAACAGGTTTGCTGTTATGATATCAGGGCTATCTGGCAGCTAGCCAGGTCAAAGTGAGTAGACGGGAGGCAGCTTAGTACATTGAAAAAGCGAACCGGTAGAGGAAAGCTGGGTGCAGGTATTCCATTAGAGACGGCGGGCCTGACGGTGTCCTTCGAAGTATCACCCATGCTGAGTGACTGCGCGAAAACGGGTTTCAGAACACCTGATACGACCGCATCTCATTTTATACCTTGCTCACATGTTACGGCGCTGCACAAGATGGGTTATGCTACATCATGACTGTTTCAGCTGATTGTAAATATGGCAGGACGAGGACTTCTTACTCAGGAACTGCCGTCTTCGTCGGCGGAGACCTTGCTTGGCGAAGGCAGGGGGAGAAAAATACACTTTGCATACGTGCTGCAACCCATGTGTGAGGTGCGTTCGCACACGCAGAACGAAAGCGAGGACTCGGAGGCGTGAACAGTGTGGCACGTGATTCAATCATGTCCATTGGCGGGTTGAAGCTGAAGCTTGAAGCCATGCATCGACTTCTTGAACGACGGAAACGAATTATGCACCAGAAACCTTGCCAAGCAAGGTAATTCCCAGAACCTTTAACCAAACTCTTCGCTCGTGGACATCGCATGCAGAGTCCGCTGATAATTTGCACTGGGAGTCTTCCACCCAATGCTGGTGGCCGTCATCATCACACATAAATCGCGCACACTTTGGGAAAAGTAACTATACCACAATCATTCCCACCAAGCCCCCCTGAAACACCATAGCTAAATGACGCGGCCGCCTCTCCACCGCGGTGCCACATACATTGTTCTCCCTCATAGAGATCTTTCACCTTCTGTAGTTCCAGAAGGAGAAACGAACTCAGTTGAGGGCTCCTATCAGATCGTCATTGAATCATTGTCGGATCATGATAAAGGGAGGGCTCTACGGCGGGCGGGTACGTACCATCTTCAGCAACATGACATGCTCGTGCGATACCAGTATGTCCACAGGACACTCGTGAACTCTCGCTGCGACTCAAAAAAAGCAAACCCATGTTCTACATCACCAAATCAACCATGAAATTCTGCTAAACGATGAGTCCGGCACCCTGTCCAATGTAAACAGTCGTCTTCCATCGATAGTTTGGCTATGGTAAGTGTCGCGTCGTTCAATTTATGATCAAACACACAGTGCTGAGTTTGAGCCACACCCTCTTGAGTCGATGGGTTCCATCCAAGATCATACAATTCCATGCCACGCAGGGTTGGTTTGGGTATGTCCCCATTTTTTTTAAGTCGACCTTGTGATTGTCAACCACAAAATCATAATTGTTCTCCAAGAGGGGACTACGATTGAGGTCGCGCGTCTCCTGATGTCGACTGCACAGCGCCTGACTCGACACTGTCAACAACTTGCCGATCTGAGCTTCTTTCACACTCGCTGGGAGATGCAATGCAACGTTGGCGATCCTGAGCTCGACGGGGATGCGCAGGCTGTCCTCGTCCTCGTCCCTTCTTCAGGTATCCGAGTACCGTTGATAGGAGACGCACGTTCACGGCGTCGGACAATTTCTTGGCGTCCGCAGGCGGAACGACGGGTGGGGGTTGGATCTCGGTCGTGTTCTCCTCGCCTTCCAACGCCTTGCCGTCGACGGCGACAGCAGAGTCCGTTTCCTGGACCGCTTCCTCCATCGAAAAATGAAGGTTTTCGAAAATGGCGACCAGCGCGCATACGTGCACGTTGTGGCGCTCCGAACATACTTTTGAACCAAACCATAATACGCCGACCAGTGGAACTGCTTCGCGATCCGACCGAGAATGTTGATCGCCTCGGCCACGAGTAAATGGTCGAGCGGCACCATCGAGACTTTGTAATACTCCACGAGCGGTACAAGTATCTCTACCAGCATTTCACTTCGCAAGTACCCTTCCTGGCATTGTTCGCCGAGCCATCGAAGTGCTTTCGTCTATCGTAAGTCTGAATGGGGCGTATGCTGGTGAGAAAATTCGCTCCGCCGTTACTGCCTGCCAGCGAGGGTCGCATCTCCTCAAGCGACACGATGCGTTCACATTTGAGCACAGCGTGTGCGATGACGCAGAGGGCTTCCGCTCGCACAAGCTCCGTCGTTGATCGCAACGCATTCTTCAATGCAGGGAAGACGGTGCGTATGAGCAGAGGCTCGGCTTCACCCTCAGACGGGGAATCGGAAGCAATGACGCGGACGAAATGGCGGGGCGTGAACGCGGTATTGTTATGAGTGATGAGGTCCTCTGGGTCTTGAATGAAACGTGGCGCGTCGTACAATATTGACAACCAATCGCGAGTAGATAGGGTGACGTAGCGGACCTCGTGGAGCGTCGGGAACACCGCAAATCGACAATGGAAATCAGGCTCTTTCCACACATTTCGTAGAACATACGCTGAGCGATTCCAACAGCGCAACGAGACCTTGAAGACTCAGGTGGACGATCGCCAGTTGGTTGAACGCCGACGTCAGCGCGAGTCGAGCGCCGTTATAGTTTGAACGGAAAACGAGAAACAGAAACAAATGAGACATCAGCTTGTACACCCCTCCAAAGGTCTGTGATGCCGGATCCAACAACTCGGGGACGAGCGCAAACAAGAGTTGACCTTGGTCTTTTCAAGACCACTTTTCCTAGTTTACTCAGGTCAGCACGACAGCTAGAACACGTCGAGCAAGCAGCGCCGGAATGATAGCGTCAAAGGATGCTTCCATGGAAGGCGAGTAGTTGAAAAAGATGGGATTGCGGAAAGTCTGCCAGTCGCCGGAACCCAAGTTGTCGAACGGAGTGTACTGTCCTGGTCGTTGAACCCTCGTCTGCGTTTGAATCAGCCCCGGCGCCATTATCTTCTCGTTCTTCCTCTTCTTCCCCTCCAGCCTCACTGGCACTGCTTGCAGCTGGCACCTCACTTTGCTTCGACCCTTCTAGTCGGGCTTGTGTGGATGCAATGAGGTTCAGGACAGTTCAAAGAAGAGCAGGCCAGTATGCCATGGCCCTCGACCCAAGGTGCCGTAGTACCTCGCCCAACTGATTCAAAAACTCAACATGCTGCTTTGGGGACATGCTCAAAGGCACCTTGGCCAACACGAATCCCCCACCTGCCACCACCAACTGAGATTGACTGACAAGGAGATGGAGCAAGCAAGTGGTCTTTAATTAACCTATGGGAGAAAATCCTTTAAATTGTAATTAGTATGTTGTTGCGTCAATTTTTGACCTACCTTGAATGCAGACTCGTCTCTTCGTGTTCCTAACCATGCCGTGAGACCTCACTGTTACGCGAGGTATGGGCGATAGTGGATAGTGATCCAATGAAGAAGTGCAAGCATCTCGTGGGCGTGTATTTCTAACAGCTGAGTCAACGAAGAGCTTTATTTCAGTTGGGATGTTGTACAGAGTGAAATAAGATCTAAAAAGTCTAATCTGTTGCCCGGAAACAGTTATTAGAAAGCATAAAATGGTACAGAAAGAAGATACCCACATTCCAGATGATATCCGAGGCCTTTAATGGACTAAAATTTGGAGCTGGTGAAGAATTGCAGTGGGAAGAACGGCCAGGAATGATTGTCGAACTTACAGTCTCCGACGTTATCTCCGAATACCTGACCTGCCCCCGGGCCTCTCGACGATTCCAATGACAAAGCCAAACCGCCTATCAAGTCAGAGCCCTTAGGAGCGAGTATAACTTCTGTTTTCGAAGGTCGGAGAATGCCAAAAAGTGGGTACGGGTGACTGATTCAGAGATAGCCTCTGCCTCTCTGAGGTTGAACCTGATAAAGTACATAGTACAAGACGAAGGATGCCGAGCCGAGACAAGAGTGCACGTTGGTGAGTTAAACATGTATCATAAATAATCACGTCAATCATCTTTGTCTTGGAGATAAGACTCTTCCGATTCGCTAGTAGCTTGTTGCCGGATGAGGCGCGATTGTTCTTCTGTAAGTAGGACAATGTCGCGCTTCAAAAGCTTGAACGAGCCACCCTTTGGGAATCCGCGTTTACGAGCCTCCCCGTCATCGTTTACTTGGTCCATTTTCTGTCCAGGCGAGGACTATCGAGACCAGCTCGAAAGCACTCAGAGAAACGCAACACATACCACGACAAGCGACTTCTTGACTCCAAACATGGCATCACTCGTGAGGTAATCGCAACCCTCTGGATAGAGTGCCGTGATGAGCTTGTGGTAACCAGGGGCCACCACCATCATATGTAAATGGCTTGGGCGCATGTTATGGCGACCTTGAGAGATTAATAGTTCTCCGACAGGTCCCTTCAATCGATCATCAGAATTTGCGACGGATGAAACCGAATTCTGGGACAGACTCACGTCATCCAGAAGGGCATAAGAGGAGGGAACAACTGCACGATACCCAAAGCTGCCATCCTTTGCGGTATGCAATCGCCCACGACAGTCTAAGTGGGTTCCGCCGGCATATTCCATGTCGTAGAATCCTGGTGACGGTGAGTACATGGCCGTAGCCATGAGTGCGCCCAATCGAAGCCATACCGTTGTGATCTGCTTCCCATGTGTCGATGACGGCATCTGCGATGGGCTCTCCCTCTGTTGTCAAGACCCGGCCCTCGACGTACATGTATTCTCCTTTGCCCTCGGATGCAATCGAACCGCCAAGTTCGACTGGGATATGCCAGTGGTAAGGTTAGGGCGGTGTAAATGTGCGCCAAGACTTACCGTCCTCGGCATCGTCAGTGTAGAAAGGGCCCAAGAAGCTATTCTCCGTTGCACCCCCCATGACGGGATTGTTGAGAG
This sequence comes from Xerocomellus chrysenteron, assembly GCA_038093415.1. Taxonomy (NCBI): domain Eukaryota; kingdom Fungi; phylum Basidiomycota; class Agaricomycetes; order Boletales; family Boletaceae; genus Xerocomellus; species Xerocomellus chrysenteron. Next base: position 1,795 of record JBBPSD010000452.1, on the reverse strand, counting down.
AGGTAACCAAAGCCGAAATGCCGAGCACGCCGGATAGGAGCCTCATCTCCTGACGCAAAGGGGTGCATGTCTGGCCTACACGAGTCAAGAACTCGATGGCAGCCATCCATTCGTCTGTGGAGAGGCTATGTGGCAAACGTTCGGTCATTGACGCTCGAACTGATCAAGCGACATCCCGCACTTGGTCTCCTTGATAAAGGCATGTAGGTGCTCAACGAGGAGTTGGTATATGAATTTGAGTCGTCTGGATCGCACTGAGCTGGGCACAGGATGGGATGACGTGACGTACGGGTTGGGCGTCTGTCCGATCAGCAGCAACAGGTTTGCTGTTATGATATCAGGGCTGTCTGGGAGCTAGCCAGGTCAAAGTGAGCAGACGGGAGACCCCTTAGTACATTGAAAAAGCGAACCGGTAGGGGAAAACTGGGTGCAGGTATTCCATTAGAGACGGCGGGCTTGATAGTGTCCTTCGGAGTATCACCCATGCCGACTGGCTGCGCGAAAGCGGATTTCAGAACACCTGCCATGACCGGATCTCGTTTTATACATTGCTCACATGTCATGACAAGTCCAGACATGGGACATGCTACGTCATGCATCATGCACCCTGACTGTTTCATGAATCAGCTGACTGGATACACCTGGCTGGAGTCATTAGTATGACTTCTTATCCAAACAGCACCTTCAACCAAACTCTTCGCTCGTGGACATCGCATGCAGAATCCGCCGATAATTTGCACATCTTGCATCCATTCATCGTCGCACACAAACCGCGCACGCCGCAGCCTTATGAAAGGTAACGATGCTGCTATACTGCAATCATTCCCACCGAACCCCCCTGAAACCCCATAGCTAAAAGGACGCGGCCGCCTCTTCACCGCGGTACCACATGCATTGTTCCGCCCTCATGGAGATCTTTCCCCTTCAAGCCTACCTTCTGTAGTAGCTCCAGAAGGAGAAACGAACTCAGCTGTTGAGAACTCCTATCAGATCAGATCATGACAATGGAAGGGCTCTACGGCGGCAGGTATCATCTTCAGCAACATGCTCGCATGATACCAGTGTGTCCACAGGACACTCGTGAACTCGCTGCAACCCCACGCATGTTCTCCAACGAGTCGCTGGGATCACCCAATCAACCATGAAAATCTGCTAAACGATGAATCCAGCACCCTGTTGAATGTAAACAGTCGTCTGCGATCGCTAGTTTGGCTATGCAGGTGTCGCGTCGTTCAGTTTATGATCAAACGCACAGAGTTTGAGTCACCCCATCTTGAGTCGACGGATTCCATCCAAGATCATACATCCCATGCAACGGAGCGCTGGTTTAGGTATGTCCCCATTTTTTAAGTTGGCCTTGATTGTGAACAACAAAATTATAATTGTTCACCAAGAGGGGACTACGATTGAGGTCGCGCGTCTCCCGATATCGCCTGCACAGCGCCTGCCAACTCCACACCGTCAACAACTTGCCGATCTGAGCTTCTTTCGCACTTGCTAGGAGATCCAACGCAACGTTGGCGATCGCGATTGTGATGGGGATGCGCAGGCTGTCCTCGTGCCTGTCCCTTCTCCAGGTAGCCGAGTAACGTTGAAAGGAGACGCACGTTCATGGCGTCGGACACTTTTTTGACGTCCGCAGACGGAATGACGGGTGGGGGTTGGATCTCAGTCGCGTTCTCCTTAGGTTTTCGAAAATGGCGACCAGCGCGCGCACGTGCACAAGGTTATGCCACTACATGATCTGCTGGCTCTCTCTCAACGGTTCGAACGACAAAGTCGGGGGATGCCAAAA
>JBBPSD010000451.1:0-24368 GCA_038093415.1 Xerocomellus chrysenteron | reverse complement strand
TCGACTTAGAAGCCTCTCCAGGCTGGAAGGGGCCTGTGCACATTTGACGTTTTCAGATGCGGCATGAAAAATGGACAGATCTGTACCCACCCTGATCAATCGCAGGCGAAGTTGCTGGAGTGGTCTGAGGTGATTTACCCAAGCCATCACCCCAACGGAAAAATGTATGACAACGATCACACTGTAATAATTGTATTAGCCTGCGTAAAAACGAATGGATATGATGAACATTACCAAATAATAGGGCCGTCGTGCATTACGAATGTTCGTGGCCCCTACAAACCATAGCAAAACCTCTAAACCACATGACAGGCACAGGCAAGTCGCCGGGTAGGAAGGGGGGATATACACCATAGAGCTAAACAATGAGATAACGAGAGTATGAAGGCAGAGGGCATCGGTCAGGATCCTACGCCATGCAAGCACAAAGTCAGCCCCTACACGGCGACACAAGAACAGTGTCGTACCTTGAGAAACAGAGAGTATGGACGTACATTGCAAAGGGGACAGAAAAAGAGCTTGGGAGGAAAGAGAGACAGGGGATAAGTGAGAATGCGCAAGAGAAGCAGGATACAGGTGGCCTTTTTATATTGTTGGGATGGTGCATTCCTCGGAATGGGTGGCCAGTGTGCCAGACGGCATTGATGGCAATCGGCGAGTGACATTGGGACCCCATCGGATGAGCGGCGGGCAAGTCGGGCGCAGCACAGCCGCACAGAGTTGGTATTCTAACGAGGCGCTTTTGTATTAGAACGCCGCTCAAATATTACTCACTCCGCTGCAACATGTCGCGGCGGCACGTGACTGTTTCAGAGTTGGTTGGAGTGGCTGGAGGTTGGAAAAGTCAATTCCCAGATATCCTCTCCATCGCTGGAGTCCCGACATCCAACTCGGACGGCATCCCGAGTACCCGAAACTCCACCGTGCCTCCATTCCAGTTGCCTCTTTTGAACGGGAATGGATCGTCCTCATGTCCTCGCCGACGCTTCCATTGGCGTTTCTTCCCAGAAGCCCATCCGCGTCGTTCTGCCGACTTTATGAAATGGACTCCCCCATTTGTCCACCCCCAATGTATCTGTCTGTTCCCAAATCGCCCGCAGCCATGTTTGTCCGGTTCCTTAACCGTTTACGTTCTCAGAGATCTCTAGCTTCAGCGAATCGACGACACGAGAGTACAGTCGACCAACATCCAAGACCAAGAAGTCTCCTCGTGCAAATCCTCCGATAGAGTCATCTGCAGTGCCTTCGATTCCAGTCAAGCGCAAGTTTTGGTCCCCGCTCACACCGCTCGGCTTTTGTTCGCCTATCCGTCCTGGTTTCCTCAGCCGGGAAGCCAACCATTGACATAACTTCGAAAGCCAGCGTGTATGCAGGCAAACTCATGCCATATCTCGTGTTGTCAGTCAGGAGGTCGGGACCATGGTCGAAGTTTTTTCGCGCCCCACCAGCCCAATATGCGGACCCCGAAAATTCGGGGTACATTCCATATCGTTCAAGAATTCAGCGACAACTCTGTATTTCACCTCCCTTGCGACTGCTTAACCGTACGTATAGTATATCATTCTTATCTTCCTCGACTGAATTCAGCAAAGCGCCTTATTCCCGCCCGTGAGGTCGATACACAAGATAATCATCCAGAGGTCATCGAAGGAGGGCAGTAAATGGGAGAAACCGGGTTTCCGAAGGCCGTGGAGGCCCGACCTTGACGAGTGATCTTACTTGGTGATGAACGCTTTGGACAATGGGTCGCGTTTTTGGTGCGTTCAGATTCAGTCCCGATCCTTCATTCACTGGTGGAATTAACTGCTCCGTTCCAGTCCCAACCCTGACTCTACCGCTAGATGGAGGTTCGTATTCCAGCTCGTCTCCGACTGCTAAGCCGATGAATTCGTTCTCCTTTCTCCCCCCTTTGGTATATCGTTTCCATCTCCCTCGAGTGAATTCATCAAACTCCTTTTCCCGCCCATGATGTTGACGAACAAGATAATCCGAGATAGCCAGAGAGGCGACTTTGCGCGGGAAATGAGGCTGCGAAGAGCTTTAAGGCTGGGCCCCTGGTCATCGCTGGGACGCACTTCAACGTGTTTGAGTTCAGACCCGATCCCTTATTCACAGGCGTCACTGAAGACATCGTCCAAGCCCCACGCCCATTTTTACGAAGGTTCGCTTACAAATAGCCATAGCAGCTAAGGGGTGGCTCTGGCGAGCTCCATACAGGATGTACATATCGTCTCCGGTTGATGGGGTAGGTGTGGGGAATGGGCATTAGGCCAAGACCATTCCTGTTGCAGCCGTGTAAGCTGACTTTGGGGAGGGAAGCGAAAATTGCGGCAGGATTGCGATCCGAACATGGAACGAGGCTGCAGGGCGAACTTCCCCTGGAGACGGTAGCGCCACGCTGCGCGCACGGGAGGCGTGCTTCCGTTCGTGCCCGCGGGGCTTTGGACGGCAAAGATGCCTCGAAGCCTCGAACGCCACCTTGGAAGGAGTAATTAATTTAACCGGTTCTACGCTTTGGGTGCGGGACCCGGGTACTACAGGGAGCGCTGATCGGGGTGAAGGTTCGAATCAGGAACAAGGCACCATTCTAGCTGTGTTTTTAAACCATCATAGGGCGCCGAAATCAGCGAGAGATGGTGATGCGGTGATCGCGGTGACCGCGGCGACCAGTTTGCTACCTTTGAACGTTCCTGTATACATCGGGAAGTGAGATGATCAACATACTAAACGAAATTTACGACCTTTTTCGAAGCGAATGTTCGTTGTGGCTAAGGGACGTACACGCATCGCCTCGAGCCACTTTCCCTCCATCCTGTATCGCCAATGTAGTTGACTGTTGGCGTGCAGGGTCGTCCCGAACAAATCTTGAAGTAAATAGTAAATGCGGCGGAAAGGTGATCCGTCAACACCTCGTTCTCCCCCCACTTGACTTTCCTGTTCTAGTCGTTCGACAGCTAGAGGTTACCGTCTCTCTTCTGAATGCCATGTCTTCCGACTCGCAGTCTACGTCGGAGCTTCAAATGCAATTTGTTGACTATGCATCCGGTAGGGTTCGCTCGCACTTCCGGTATCAACTCGTCTCATAAACCAACTCAGTCATGGTAATCACTGCTGTCGTATACGATTATCGTGAGTGATACTTGTGTGCATGTTATCCTTCTCATCTTGAAGTGACCATTGCAATCTCGCCATTGGCACTCCAGTCCTCACCTTGTCGAGAGAGGTATTTTATTTCACTGTCTGTCTGCTGCTTCCGGACTAATGATCTACAAAGATCAAGTATGTTTGGGTAAGGGGGTGGCATATGTCAATCAAATACTACATCACTGACAGCCTTGCAGTGCAAACCCTGGACATGGGTCTCCACAATGTTCATCTTAGTATGTATAAAGCTTAGGGGACACTTTGCTGGGTCCCAAACTGATGTTTCCATAGGTCCGATATCTTGGCCTCTGTTGGGCTATGTAGGTTGATAGTCCTGTAACCCACCTACCCTGATTAACTTTGAATTCATTCTTCAAGCCTAGATGTACTTGGTATGTTCAAAAGTACCACCATGGATGTTTGGGCTGACTAAGTACATTTTCAGACAGCAGTACTTTCTTGCCTGGTTCAGTAAAAGTCAGTTTTTCTGCTTCACATCTGATCTATTACCAATGATTAAATTCTGATAGATGTATGCATCCAAATTCCACTAGGTTTATTGCTAATCATCAAATAGGTGTAAGCACATACATCTAGCCCTCTATAATAGTGTTAGAATGACTCAGAGGCACAAATCTTCTAAAGGTACTGTAAATTTTCTAATATCCACATGGGCATTTATACTATTCCTTGCTGCTGCTGATTGTGAGTTATTCTCCCCTTTGGCTCACTTCCTGCTGTTTTAACTCCAGTTTAAGTGGTGATGATCTTGCGTGTTTATGCAATGTGGGGTCGATCCAAGATGATCCTTGCTGCACTCCTCTTGATCTATGTGCCAGAGGTTGTTATTGCATGCATTTTTACTGGTATTGATTACAACCCCAATGCATATTTCTCAGGTATGTCTTGAACCCAGTTGAAATGATGAAGATAATCAGACAATTTTTAGCAACAATCATCCAGCTTTCCCATTTTACATATTGCAATTACTCAGACAATGCACCAGTCCCACTTTGGTCATACATGAGTCCCAACTTCATTCTTGGTGTTGCACTGTTGATTCTTGCTATCATGCAAACATTGAAGCAGTCCTTTTATATGTACAAAGCTACAAAGCATTGGCAGCCTAACCAGTACATGAAGCTACTTGTGAGGGATGGAATTGTTTATTTTCTTGTGTGCGAGTCTTTGTTTTTACTTCCTTATTCTCGACATCCAGCCGAAAACTGACTACCTTTCACCCTTGATCAGCAATGTGCTTTTCGATGTCCCCTATTTTTCAACTAGCTTCGGGGACACATTCTACGTGTCAATGGTCTGCTTGACTTCAATACTCTTGTGCTGCATGATGCCTCGGTTCATCATCAGTGTGCGGGAGCTTTATGACCATACTAAACCTGGACGCCAGCAGGGCATTGACACCGGATTCGGTGTGCCGTCACACCTTGATGGTCACAACCCGGCCATATCTGCAATTGAATTTGCGGATGCCACTCCGGATGAGGACCAGGTGATGGAGGGGGACGAGAACGACTCAGAGGCGATCCGACTGGAAGTGGTTAGAGGCGGTGCGGGTCAGGTTTGAAGCAGGACTTCGGTAGAAACCAGGTTGAACACCAGAGCTTCGACAGACAACGATAGTACTCTTTCGAACGAGATATTTATTTTCCGTTGAACGTATGTATAAGCGTGCTCTGTTGAGACCCTGAGGACAAAACTATACAATAAAGAAATCGCCACCGACGTGACATGTCGAATCGGTGCAATACATAATGTGGGGTATGCACAGACGTCACACGAACCATCCAACGTGATAAGCGATCCATTGAAAGATAGTTAGAGAGCGACTAACATCTTGTTGACGCACGATAATTCATTGAAAGAGTTTCGTCGACGGAAAGCAGTTCAAACTCCGTCGAACTCCGACTGCTCAACGTGGTTCGTCCATATCGCCGCACCCGCAACATACTTTTAACAGCGATACGGACATTGACGACGGAGGACGAGATCGCCTGATGAGTTCCTCCAGTCACCATGCCTCGTGACACCCGCTATTCTCGCGCAGATGACACCTCCACCCGGAAAATCTCCAATGCCGTGTCCTCGCAGGCACTTCCCTCGCCTTCCTCTTCCATCTCGCAGAACCCCATTCATCTGCCAATTTTAATGAACTTGCACATCCGCAGACTCTAGCGGGGAAGAATTTATCTGAGATCACAACCATTTACCTTGCATCCCCTCCACCGGTCTTTATCATTTACATTCCACGACTTGGCAGTACGGTCGACCGATGGGACCTCCCTCAATTACCTTCCCCCAATTGGTTCTCAAGCGCAAATTTACTGCTTACGCGACCTATGCAAGCGGAGGTGCTTAGGGTTCAGGGTCTCCGTCTCACGAAGGTCCTTTCCACAGATAACCTTCCAGTCAAGCGCTAGATTTCGTCCCCGTTGGGTTGCTGGCCATTTTTCGTCTGTCCGTCTGGGTTCCCTCACAGACACGGCTGGTCTGTATGCTGGCGAATTCCCCGCCGTACTTTGTATGGGGCTAGGATTTAAGTCGTTCGTCCCCTAGCAGTCCGGGTTGCCCACACCGACAATTGGGTAGAGGGGGTTGGACATCGTTTGGATTAGGGTGGATGCGTGGGTGGGCCTCGTTGACCCCACTTATTCCCTCCTTGTTCTCGCGCATGCGTACGTTGATTGTGACTCATCCCCCCTCGGTATATCATCTTCTTACCTGTGGAGTATCGTATTTCGGAACGTGACTCGCATGCCCGTCATGATCATGAAACCTATACTTATATGCGTCGTGTTCGGATCGGAACCGTCCGTATTTTGAACGAAAAGAGATCTTGGACACTGTTACAACGCAGTTTATCGTCCTTTTGAGGGTGCGTTTGGTCTCATCCTTTGATTGGATAAATATTACAACAACTGCACAGAGCTAAAGCGGTGATCCTGGGCGCGCATTGACGGGGAGGTATTCATATCTCGGAAGCATCCAATGCCGCTTTTCACTGCTTCGCCGGTCTGTTGTGCCTGTCCGGTAACCATCATCTGGGCTGATTTCTGATGGTACCTGGCTTATGTTGCATGGAAACCCTGTCGGTACTTCCGTATTCCCTTGCATTGGTCCCCCATGCGAATACGTTCTCCTCTCTGTTCTTTTAGTACATCATCTTCATCCTCGACTGCTCTCATCATCACCCATTTCGATGCGTACTAATTCAGACCTGATCTTTTATTCGCAGGTGTCAGTGAAGATGCTGTCCCAGTCCCAGCCTACCGCTAGAGGGGTCGACAGATGCTCTCTCTCAATAACGGTGGGCGTGCGATTGCTCGCTCCGCTTGCAGAAGGTGGTGGTTGTGTGCATGGGCTCCGAGAAGGCAGGAGGATACGACGAGTACGTTCATTTCTCGGTACCAGAAAAAGGGACTGACGCAGTGCTGGATGCAAGAGGTGGACGTCCCGCTCAAGACTTTGACACGCGGTGAGGCAAATGGTAGTGTATGAACGCGCTCAAGGACAGGCGAGGTGGAATGCTTTGCGGCATTGCGAGTCGGGAGAACAACCATTGTTGCGGACACCATCGCCTCGATACTCTGTCATTCTTACTCGGGCTTTCTCGGACCGATGTTGGAAAGCATCCTTGAATCAGTTGCGTCAGACTGCTAACTCGAGCTACCTCTCGATGTCCTCCTGGGTCCTGTTTCCTTCGATACTTTACATGTGACCTGCGCTCTGGACTGAATGTAGATATCGAGGAAACGAACGAAATCTGGCGTTGGAATTTATGGCGCTCCTGATGTATTGCTCGTCGCAGGTTTGTATTGTGTTTGTTGTAAAGGCTAGTACTCGGGGCGTCGGTACAAGCGCAATTGATTGGCCCCGGACATCCCGACACAGCGACTATACCAATCTTGTAGGAATGTCTACCCATCACGGAGGATGATGCAGATGATTGAGTCCTGTGTCAGCCGACGCCGACCGATCCACTGGAAGCTGTTTGATCAAGTCGAATGCGTCGCAAATCATGACTTTCGCTTACTTGTTCATATCGATTTTACAACGCCGCCTTCGTCAGAGCCTTTGTCAGTACGTCACTACATACTAGTAAAAGGGCCCATCACACACCAAGGAGGAATAACTGGGACGAGACGTGACTATGTGTACAGCTACATATCCTTACTTTTGGTCGGCTGTTGACAGGTTGAACTCAGGTTGATGATTGAGCAATCGATGGCTGATACCGTATTATTGAAGGAGAATGGAGCCCCCGGATTGCGCTGGAGCGTGCTGGTCGTGCCGTGGGACAACTTGAAGGTGAGCATTCGCTCAGCTCGTTCACGGCTCCTAACGTCCGACGACGCGCGCGGATTTCAGGCATTGGGAAAACAAGGCTACAAGACCATTCACTTCGCATGCTTTGCGAGGAGATTCGATTCACCAGGCGAGTCACCTTTGGTGCGTCTTAGACTGATCTTGTTTCCTTTATTGCTGGTCCTTCTATGGTCGGTGATCCAACTCGAACGACATCCCGACCGCCCGAGACTCCATCGTGCCTCGTCAAACCTCCCGTGACACTTCTATTAGCGTTTCCTCATCGCTCTGCCGACTGTAAAATGGACTCCCACATCTGTTCACCCAATATATGTCTGTTCCCGAATCGCCCGCAGGCATGTTTTTCCGGTTCCTTAACCGTATACTGCGGATCGCGTTCCGTTCTCGAGCATCTCTAGCTTCAGCACCTCAGGCGAATCGACGACACGACGGTACAGTCGACCAATCTCTGATACCGACAAGTCTCCATGTGCCAATCCTCGGTAGAATTATTGCAGGGCCTTCAATGCCAGTCAAGCGCAGGCTTTGGCCCCCGCTCACGCTGCTCGTGTTTTGATCGTCTATCGTCCAGGTTTCCTCAGCCGGGATGCCAACCAGTGACATAGCCTCCAAGCTCAGCGTATATGCTGGAAAATTCACGCCGTATCTCTTGTTGTCGGTCAGCAGGTTGGGGCCATAGTTAAGGTTGTTCGTGCCCCAGCGGCATAATATGCGGACCCCGACAATTGGCGAGACTGGTACATGGGTCCTACTCCATATCGTTCAAGAATTCAGCGGTGACTCCGTATTCCACCTCCTTTGCGACTGCCTAACCCCCGTACGTATGGTGTATCATTCTTATCCTCCTCGACTGAATTTAGCAAAGCGCCTTATTCCCGTCCGTGAGGTCGATACACAAAATAATCAGAGATCATCGAAGGATGGCAGCATGTGAGACGTACAGAATGGGAGAAACGGGGCTTCGGAAGGCCGTGGAGGTTGGGCCCCCGCGAGTGAACGCTTTGGGTAATGGATCGCATTTTTGGTGCGTTGAGGTTCAGACCCTTCATTCACAGGTAGAATTAAACACCCCGTTCCCGTTCCCGTCCCAACTCTAACTTCTACCGCTGGATGGAGGTTCTTGTTCCGCCTCGTCCCCAACTGCTAAACTGATTAATTCGTCCACCTTTCTCCCCCTTCTAGTGTATCGTTCCCATCTCTCTCGAGTGAATCCATCAAACTCCTTTTCCCTCCCGTGATGTCGACGAACAAGATAATCCAAGATAGCCAGAGAGGCGACCGTGTTCGGTCAGTGAGGCTGCGAAGGGCTTGAAGGTCGGGCCCCGGCGTCATCGGTGGGACGCATTTCGACGTATTTGAGTTCAGAACTGATCCCTTATCTACAGGCCTTACCGAAGACACCGTCCAAGCCCCACGCCCATCTTCACGAAGCTTCGCTCACAAATAGCGAACTCCACACCAAAGGTCGTATCGTCTCAGGTTGATGGGGTAGGTGTGGGGGAATGGGCATTAGACCAAAGCCGTTCCCATTGCAGCCGTGTAGTAGGGTGACTGCGACGATGGAGGCGAAACTTGCGGGATTGCGTCTGAACATGGAATGATGGCGCAAGGCAAACTTCCCTTGAAGACGATAACGCCCCGCTGCACGCACGGGGAACGTGCTTCCATTCGTAGCGTCATCCATTGGACGGAAAAGATAACTCGAACGCCACCACGGCAGGAGTATAGTTAATTTGACCGGTTCCACGCTTTGAGTGTGGGTATAGGGAGCGCTGATCGGAGTAAAGGTTCGAATCAGGGACAAGCCACCTTTCTATTAAACCATCATAGGGTCTTCAAATCAACAAGAGGTGGTGATGCGGTGACCGCGGCGACCAGACTGCTCTGATGGAAACCTTTTAACGCTTCTTACTTCACACGGGAAGCGATACGATTAACATACTAAATGAAATTCGCGATCTTTTCGAAGAAAATGTGATCTGTTCGTTGTGGCTAATGCCAAAGGTACTCGCATCGCCTCAAGCCACTTTCTTTCCATCCTGTGTCGCTTTCCTAAACAAGTCTTGAAATAATGAATAGTTGATGCGGCGAGAAGGTATAACTGTAAGCGATTCCTCAGCACCTCGCTCTCCCTCCACTTGACTTTCCTGTTCTAGTCGTTCGACAGCTAGACAGTGCTGTTTCTCTTCTAAAAACCATGTCTTCTGACTTGCAATCGTTGGAGCTTCAAATCCAGTATGTTGACTATGCATCCAGTATGGCCGTTCACACTTCTGGCCAATAACTCATCTCATAACCAACACAGTCATGGTAATCACTGCTGTCGTGTATGATTACTGTAAGTGAAACTTATGTGCATGCTATACTTATTGTCTTGATGTGATCATTTGCAACCTTGCCATTGGCACTCCAGTCCTCACCTTTTCGAAAGAGGTATTTGTTTTCACTTTTTGCCTGCTACTGCCAGACTAGTAATAACCTACAAAGATCGACTTTGTTTGGGTAAGGATGGCAATTGGCAATCGAGTACTACAACCGAGACAGCTCTGCAGTGCAGACCCTGGACCTGGGTTTCCACAATATTTGTTTTGGTATGTATAAAGACTTAGGGGACACTTTGCTTTATGGATCCCAAACTGATATTTCCATAGGTCCGATATCTTGGTCTCTTTTGGATTATGTAGGTCTATGGCCACTGTAACACACAGAACATGATTAACTGTGGATTCATTCTCAAGCCTAAGTGTCCTTGGTATGGTCTAAAGTGTAAACCATGGCTGTTTTGACTGACTAATTACATTTGCAGACAGCAGTGATTTCTTGCCTAGTTCAGTGAAAGTCAGTTTTTCTGTGTCACATCTGATCTGCCACTAATGATCAAATTCTGATAGATGTATGGATCCAAATTCTACTTTTAGTTTCATTGATAACCATTGAATAGGTGTAAGCACATGCATCTAGCCCTTTGTGGATGACTTAAGGGCACAAATCATCTGAAGGTACTGTGAATTTTCTGGTAGCCACATGGGCAGTTTTACTATTCCTTGCTGCTGCTGATTGTGAGTTGTTCCCCCCTTTGGTTCATTTCCTGCTGTTTTAACTCCAGTTAAAGTGGTGATGATTTTGCGTGTTTATGCAATGTGGGATTGTTCCAAGATGATCCTTGGGGTACTCCTCTTGATCTATGTGCCAGAGGTTGTTATTGCATGCATTTTTACTGGCATCTATTTCAACCCCAATACATATCTCTCAGGTATGTCTTGAACCTAGCTGGAATTATGAAGATAATCAGACAATTTTTAGTGACAATCACCCAGCTTTCCCAGCTTACATATTGCAACTACTCATATAACCCACCAGTCCCACTTTGGTCATACATGAGTCCCAACTTCATCCTTGGTGTTGCACTGTTGATTCTTGCTGTCATGCAAACATTGAAGCAGTCCTTTTATATGTACAAAGCAACAAAGCACTGGCAGCCTAACCAGTACATGAAGCTACTTGTGAGGGATGGAATTGTTTATTTTCTAGTGTGTGTCTTGCTTTTATTTCCTTATTCTCGATGCCGAAAACTGACTACCTTTCACCCTTGATCAGCAATGTGCTTTTCGATATCCCCTATTTTGCAACTAGCTTCGGGAACACACTCTATGCCTCAATGGTCTGCCTGACTTCAATACTCTTGTGCTCCATGATGCCTCGGTTCATTATCAGTGTGCGGGAGCTTTACGACCGTGAACCTGGCCGTCAGCAGGGCATTGACACCGGATTCGGTGTGTCGTCGCAACTTGATGGTCAAAACGCGGCCATATCTGCAATTGCATTTGCGGATGTCACTCCGGGTGAGGACCAGGCGGTGGGGGGGGACAGGAACGATTCAGAGGCGATTCGACTTGAAGTGGTCGGAGACGGTGCGGATCAGGTTTGAAGCAGGACTTCCGTCGGGGGTAGAAACCAGGCTGAGCGCCAGAAGGAGAATGATAGTATTTCTTTCGAACGTGATATTTATTTACCTACGTGTATCTTGTGTTCCGTACGTATGTATAAACGCGCTGTGTCGAGAGGACAAAAAGAACAATGAAATCGCCACCGGTGTGAAGTACCGAAGCCGTACGATAGTGTAGACGTCGGAGAACCGTCCATGTATTGTGTGATAATCGATCCATTCAAAGATGATTAGAGAGCGCACGACTGTACATCTTGTTGACGCACGATAGGTGCTATCATCATTAGATATATCAAGAGTATGTACCTAGTAGTTTGAAAGCGGCGTCAGTAGATGTGTACATACTATGGAATTCAAGGGGATCGGATCCTCTGCATCTCGTCCAGCGGGTAATGATCGATAACTAGACCGCTGACATCATATTTCGTTCTAGTGATTAGGGCCACAGCTTTGAAGCCTGAAGTGCATGTCGAAAGGAAGGTACATATCGACAAACGATGGTCGTCGTCGACTCGTCGAGATGGTGTTTCGTCGACGGGAAGCAGTTCAAACTCCGTTGAACTCGGGTCCCATTTACACCCGCCATTCTCGCGCAGATGACACCTCTACCCGGGAAAATGTCTCCAATGCCATGTCCTCGCAGGCACTTGCTCGTTTCCTCTTCCATCGAGCTACCTCACGATGTCCTCCTGGTTCCGGTATCTTCTGGCCCTCGGGCTTACTTAACTCGGAGGTGTGTATATTCACAGATTCACTCAACGCTGCGACACCCTTTTTGACGAGCACGGTTCAGATCACCGTTGTTAGAAGCAATGGCCGTTCGCATCACTCCCGCAGCAGCTACAACTTGAAGGTAAGCGTTCGCTTAGCTGTTCACGGGTCCTAACGTTTGGCAATGCGCGCGGATTTCAGGCGTTGGGAAGATAAGGCGTTGTCTATTCGCCACACATGCTTTACGAGAGGATTAGTGTGTCGATTCACCAGGCGAGTCAGGTGTGTTGTCCGGTGGCGCTCCACTTTCGGTGCGTCTTTGACTGATGTTGTTTCCTTATTCTATGCTAGTCCTTCTATGGCTGGTGATCCAACTCGATTGACATCCCGACCACCCGAGACTCCACCGTGCCTCGTTACACCCCCTATATTTTGAGCGGGAAGGTGTGGTCCCCGACACCATGTCCTCGCCAATGCTTCCATTTGTGTTTCCTCCCAGACGCCCATCGCTCTGCCGACTTTGTGAAATGGAATCCCACATCTGTTCACCCAATATATCTGTCTGTTCCCAAATCGCCCGCAGGCATGTTTGTCCGGTTCCTTAACCGTCTACTGCGGATCGCGTTGCGTTCTCGAGCATCTCTAGCTTCAGCACCTCAGGCGAATCGACGACACGACGGTACAGTCGACCAATCTCCGATACCGACAACTCTCCGTGTGCCAATCCTTGGTAGATTTATTTGCAGGGCCTTCGATGCTCGCCAAGCACAGGCTTTGGCCCCTGCTCACGCCGCTCGTCTTTGGTTCGTCTATCCGTCCTGGTCTTCTCGGCTGGGAAGGCAACCAGTGACACAGCTTACAAGCTCAGCGTATATGTTGGCGGCTTCACGCCGTATTTCCTGTTGTCAATCAGCAGGTTGGGGTCATGGTTGAGGTTGTTCGTGCCCCAGCTGCCTATATGCGGACCCCCCCACAATTGGATACACTGGTACATGGTTCCTATTCCATATCGTTCAATAATTCATCGATGACTCCATATTCCACCTCCTTTACGTCTGCTTAACCGTACGTATAGCCTATAATTCTTTATCTTCCTTGACTGAATTCAGCACAGTGCCTTATTACCCGTGAGGTTGATCCACAAGATAATCCAAGATGGTCAGAGGTTATCGAAGGAGGGTAGCAAGTGGGACGTATAGAATGGGGAGAAATCGGGCTTCCGAAGGCCGGACTTTGGCGAGTGGTGAACGTTGGATCATGGGTCGCATTTTTGGTGCGTTCACATTCAGACCCAATGCTTAGTGGACTTAACCGTTCCGTTCCAGTCCCAACCCTGACTAGACTCGTATTCCACCTCGTTTCCGGCCGCTACACCAATGAATTTGTTCTCCTTTCTCAGTGCATCGGCCTCCTGTTCCTCGATTGAATTCATCAGACTCCTTTTGCCCGCCCGCGAGGTCGACGAACAAGACAATCCAAGCTAGCCAGAGGGGGTCTTTGCGCGGGAAGTGAGGTTGCGAAGTGCAAGGCAGGCGTCGGAGATTCCAGCCGAAAGAAAGACTATTATGGAGAGAGTGTGGTCCCGATCAAGGCGATATAGCAAACGAGCATCTAGGAGGTACATGGAAAGGCATTGCGAGTCGGGAGAGCAGTCGTAGGTTTTGGCCTCACGCCACTCCCGATAAATCTGATATCTTAACTCGGACCTTCTCAGACCGATGATGGGACAGGCACTCACGTCAGATTCCTCATTCGGACTACTCCACCATGTGCTCTTGGTTTCGGTATCCATGGCACTCGGCTTAACCCGGAGGTGCGAAAGCACTGACAGCACCCACAAGCTCCACGCCACTCCAATCCCAAAGGGTGCTGGTCCTGAGCCACCCGACTCGCATGAACTGCGGAAGATGCCAGCCAAAATATGCAAGTCCCAAGGGGCTGACTACGGGAATAGACAGCACAGATGGCAGGCTAGTAAGGATTAAATCAGCGACGCAGGTGTCTATCTTCGTTGCGTCGGCGGTGATATGATCAAAATGAAACCTGCCAACTTATCTTACTTCGCACGGGAAGTGATACGATCACCATACTAAATGAAAGTCACGACCTTCCCGAAGGAATGTTCTGTCCCGTAGTATACGTAACGGCTCTCAGGCAATTGCATGGCCTCGAGCCACTTTCTCTCCATCCTGTATTGCCAAGCATGGGAGGGTTGCTCATGCTTGTTCCAAACAAGTCTTGAAGTAAATAGTTGATGCATCGCGAAGAAAGTATAACTGTAGGTGATCCCTCGACACCTCTCTCCCTCCACTACTTTCCTGTTCCAGTCGTTCGACAGCTACCATCACCGTTTATCTTCTAAAAGCCATGTCGTCTGAGCTACAATCTACTCTGGAGTTTATCCAGTTCGGTAACTATGCATCTGGTATGGTCGCTCACACTTCCAGTCAATGACTCCTCTCATAAACCAATACAGTCATGGTAATTACTGCTGTCGGATATGATTATTGTGAGTGATACTTGTGTGCATGCTATTCTTATTTTGTAGTGATTATTTCAATCTCGCACTGGCACTCCAGTCCTCACCTTTTCGAGAGAGGTACTTTATTTCACTCTCTATCTCCTACTCCCTGACTAACAAACTACAAAGATAAACTATGTTTGGGTAAGGGGGTGGAAATTAGCAAACAAGTACTACATCCCTGATAGCCTTGCAGTGCAGACCCTGGACCTGGGTCTCCACAATGTTCATTTTAGTATGTATAATGACTTGGGACACTTTGCTGTGTGGGTCCCAAACTGATGTTTCCATAGGTCCGATATCTTGGTCTCTGTTGGGCTATGTAAGCCTTTGGCCAGTGTAACACATAACATGGTTAACTTTAAATTCATTCTCAAGCCTAGATGCACTTGGTATGGTCAAAAGTACAAACCAAGATTGTTTAGACTAACTAGGTACATTTCAGACATGAGTACTTTCTTACCTGGTTTGGTGAAAGTCAGTTTTTCTGCTTCATATCTAATCTGTTACCAATGATCAAATTCTAATAGAGGCATGCATCCAATTCCACTGGTGGCTGTACATATTGCTAATCATTGAGTAGATGTAAGCACATACTCCATAATAGTGTTGGAATGACTCAGAGGCACAAACCTTCTGAAGGTACTGTGGATTATCTAGTATCCTCATGGGCTTTTCTACTATTTCTTGCTGCTGCTGATTGTGAGTTGTTCTTCCCTTTGGTTCATTTCCTGCTCTTTTAACTCCAGTTAAAGTGGTGATGATTTTGCGTGTTTATGCAATGTGGGATCGATCCAAGATGATCCTTGGTGTACTCTTCTTCATATATGTGCCAGAGGTTGCCATTGCATTCATTTTTACTGGCATTTATGACAATCCCAATGCCTATGTCTCAGGTATGTATGTCTCAAACCTAATTGGAATTATGAAGATAATCAGACAATTCTTAGTGACAATCATCCAGCTTCCCAATGTAACATATTGCAATTACTCATATAACCCACCAATCCCACTTTTTTTATACCTGAGTCCAAACTTTATTCTCGGTGTCATATTGTTGATTCTTGCTCTCATCCAAACATTGAAGCAGTCATTTCATATGTACAACACAACAAAGAGTTGGCAGCCTAACCAGTATATGAAGTTACTTGTGAGGGATGGAATTGTTTATTTTCTTGTGTACGTGTCTTGACTTTTATTTCCTTACCGAACAAATTTTCACCCCTGATCAGCAATGTGATTTTCGATGTCCCATTTTTTGTGGCTGGCATCGGGGGTACACTCAATGCGTCACTGCTCCTCCTGAGTTCATTGGCATATATACTTTTGTGCTCCATGATGCCTCGGTTCTTCATCAGCGTACGGGAGCTGTATGACCGTGACCCCGGGCGCCGCCAGCAGGGCATTGACATCGGATTCGGTGTGTCGTCGCAACTTGATGGTCAAAACGCGGCCATATCTGCAATTGAATTTGCGGATGTCACTCCGGGTGAGGATCAGGCGATGGAAGGGGACGGGAATGACTCAGAGGCAATTCGACTTGAAGTGGTTGGAGGCGCAGGTCAGGTCTGAGGCAGGAACGATGGTGGTACTTTGAATGATGGCTCGAATATTTATTTTACCTATGCATATCTTGTCTTCTTGTGCTCGGTGTACAAAATGTAGAAATCGTCTCAAGGGGGCTTGTCCTCTGGAGGCCCGTGCGATTTGGTTCTGTGCCGTAAATGTTTGGGGACCGACATGACCATCGAGCTATTTTGGAAATCAATGCATTATTCACATTCCTCGGGAGCTGTTACGCGTAGTCTACAAACACCAAGAAAATGGGTGAGTGTCACGGCCGCGTTGTGGTAGCATGAACCAGGGCATTTTCGTATCATGCGCGGTGCCGACACATGCCAGTAGGTCATGCCTCGTTCAATCGTCGAACCGCCAGGAAGGCGGGCTCTCGATGCGGGAGCGCAACGGAGCCAGTAGAGTTGCATCGTCATAGTAACAAGAAAGGAAGGTCTTCCTCGGCATCGAATATCGACCCGATTCAGATGTCCTGCGTGTGGCGATGAGGGACACGGTGCTTGTATCAATCTCGTAGGGACGTCTACCGACCAGCCATCCAGGAGGAGGTCGTTTCGTTGCCTCCGTGACGGAAAGATTTAAATTGACTTCAGCTGACGCCATCCGATCCAGCATTGGAGGAAGTCCGGTACGTCGCATTTATCGAAGCTTTCGCTTTCCCGTTCCTATCGACTTTGCTGGCGCATGACGCTGCTTTCGACTGAGTGTCAGAGTGTGGGTTAGCGCGTTGATACAAAGGAAATATAGGGCACGACACACCGAGGAGATATCTAGAGGGAGCTTTCGGAGACGAGTGGTGGAAGTTTACGAGGAGCTTGAGTGTGGGTTCTATGAGTAGCAAGAGGATTCGGCCGTCTTGAGCGGGGTGGTCGTAATCGGGGACATGATGCTTATACCAATTTTGCTACCCAGCCATCCATCCAGGAGGACGCCGAGGAACTTGAGGCCGCTTTGTTGGCCCCCGTGACGAATCGATGTGGATTGTCCTCAACCGGCGCCGTCCGCACCTGAGAGCTAGGGTATAGCACGGGTAGGGGTAACACCGCGGGTTAGGGGTGTACGGGTACGGCGGGTACGGGTACGGTGTTCGATATCCAAACCCGTGGCTATACCGTACCCGTATCACGATGTTACGGGTATGAACGGGTATGTGGCTGTGCTGAGGTGGATGCCAGCGTGCCCTGGTGACAGCAGGTGATCGATTGATCATCCTCGACCAGTGTGTGCACGGTACAGTATCCAACGCATAATGGAATACACAGTCCTTCTATTTCACGCTCGTGCGACGTGGAAAACCAATGAACACTAATCAACTGTCAATGCCTGTCATATATACGAGGTTAGAATCTCGGCAAGTTCAAACATTTTTCCGTCATGACGGGCACTCGCACTGACGACCACTCCTCAGTGAAGTCGGTTTCGACGAACTCGTCCTCCTCGCGCTCCGTGGTATTAACATCTACCAAAACTGTCAAGGCTGCTGTCAGGGTAACCGACCAGAAGTCAGCCTCGTCCTCCCACCTTTGAAAAAAGTTAAAACATCGGAGTTGTCATCATCCGTCCCTGTAAAGCCATCTGATGGCAACCTGTCCATTGCTGTAGATGACTCGGGCATAGACGTAATTAAAACCCCAACCACCAAGCTTGGCATCGAGGAGATTTGAGTGGGTTCATAATTCATTAACTCAACTATGTAGCCTTGTATTCTTATGACTTCACAGCAGCTATTAAAAGGACCTGGCGTTCGCCGGTGTACTCGTTTTTCAAGCTGGATGGTGTTTGTGTCTAATATCACAACAACTTCCCATGTGGAGCCCGCAAGTGCAAGCTTCCAATAGGTGGTGTCCGCCGTTTCCAGGACTCCATGGTCAAATCGTCTACACCACTGTGGAATCCACTGATGATTTCGGTGATATCTCCCTTGGTACAGCACAGTATCTCCACCACTTGGTTGAGAAAGTCGCCGATCCTTTGAAGTGGTGGGTAAACAACAAAAATCTATATCCCACCTTGCACCGAATGGCTCTAGATTACCTGAGCATTCCACGTAAGTGATTGACTTTACCACTACCATACCTCACGATGTCGTCCGGCTTGCTCAGCGACTTCGATTGCTGTCGAACGGGTATTCTCCCAAGGTCGACACCTCCTTCATTTCACCCGGAGCCGACTATCACCCTCGTCAATCCGGGCCATGCTCTGCCTTGGTGCATGGTTGAAGTGCGACTTGGTGGGGCACGAAGACTTGGTCGAGGCGATAAAAAAGGGACCACTCAAGATCAGGGATGAAGACTAGGTAGCTTAGGACATAGTTCTTGTACTGACACGACACCAATACTACCAACGACCCGCGGGTATTTCCACACCGCGGGCAAATCTGTTACACCGCGGGTACGTACGGTATTGACGGGTACGGGTACGGTGTTGGTTGCCCGACCCGTAATCCTACCCGTGCTATACCCTACTGAGAGCCCGGGGTCAGTACGTAGCTATCATACTAAGAAGGAATGTCCGGGAAGCCTTTCGGTGACCGGTGGTGGGGATTGACGAAAAGAAATGGTCAGAGACAGGGGGCACGAGGATAGAGTAGGACTTGGTCTGTTGTAGACATGCAGTGGTGCCGCATCTCAGACTCCGACTCAGGCCGAGGATCTGCCGCTCTGAGCTCACCTTTCCCAGACAATCACTGCAAAGCTGTATCCAGTACCACGGAACAGCCAAAACATATCCTACTACCTAGGAAGCTTTTAGACCATACCACCTCCGTGACAATGTCGCGATGATGCAGTTGTGGATTCTTTTCAACAAACAGACTCTGCCGCCCCCACGCCGCCTACGACCTTAGGAAGGCACTTTCTTCCAGCTTCGACATGCGACGATGTCTACGTTCCCAACAAGGTCGACAAGGCGACCAAAGCGAAAGGTATGGTTTGTGCAAATTAAGCCGTCGCAGAGACTGAAACGGCTGGCGCTTTAGAGCCTTTGGACTAGCAAGTCCTTGAAGTCGTCTCCACCACCGAAATTCTTATTACGCACACTCTCAGGTTCAAGGCGTATGTATCCCTTTCGGATTCAGACACGAGCTCTGAGTTTGGGTTTGATTCTGAGTCGATGCGGCGATGTCTTTTGTCCGTCGACATTTATTGACGCACACCTTGCCACGAATGAATTTGACGCTAATGGGGACGAAACTCTCTCGTCGGATGGTCATGTGTGTTCATTGAACTTAACCCCCATCTGGAATCTCGAATTCGAGCGTGGATCGGGAGATAGATCACCATAGATGCTCCGCCTCTCGAACGCGATGTCTTCGACATGGCCTATTCCAAGAAAAGGCATCTGTCGCGTCCTCAACCTCATCTCGGAGCAGGGTAATAGTGATCTCGGTAAGCACCCTATTCAGACCGGCGTGCTTGCTCTCTTCATTGATTTGGCATCAGTTGAATGTATCATTATATCCCAAGACTCGCTCATGCCAGGCATGGATGGTATTTGCCCGGTGCATACGTTTCGATGACCAACATCAACTTCAAGCTCTTTGACAAGTATGTCATTATTCAACTCGCCGCCATCAACCAGACCATGTATGTCATCCTGCCGGGGTCGTTCACCCTCTGTAATATTGATACCCCCTTCCGACAGTGCGATCATCGATTGCGAGACACGTGCGCACGCGTGACCCAGTTTGCGGTCGAAACAAAGTATGCGTGGAGTTTGTCTCCACGACACGGAACGGGGTAGGGTCTGCGGAAGACCCAAATCTCTGGACGCCTTCTGATGGGTTTTGTCCGTTGTAGTGCCGCAAACTGAACGAATGGTAGAAATACCCCAGTAATGAAACTACTTCGGTGAAGCTCCAAGACTTGTTACTTGCCAAGCTCACAACGAGACAATGATCATGAATGAAACGATTTGTTGATCGCCGCGTTGTCGTGCTGTGCTGTGTACAGAGCTACTTTGTTCTGTGTGTGGCAATGAAGGCACTTTCGCATTCCCTTTCGCAACACGACGCTTCTTGCTTGTATTGCGGAATTGACAAGCGTTGGAAGATCGTTATCGTTCTTTGTTCCAAATGAGCCCCGAAGCAAACAATTGATATGTGGGGTAAAAGATATAACTGCGACCCTTTGATGCCTCGGTTCATCATCGGCGTGCGGGAGCTGTATGACCGTAATCCCAGTGCTCGTGGGCGGATCGACACCGGATTCGGTGTGAGGTCGCGACCCATTGCAGTGAAACACGGTCATGTCTGCAATTGCATTCGCAGACGTCGCCCTGGTGCAGGGGGGTCGGATGCCAGTGGAGGATGACAGGCAATTCAACTCGAAGTGCTGGGAAACGGTGCCGTGACGCCGTCAGGTTTGAGCGGGGGCTTTGCCAGTGCGTGGAACCGGGAGTGGCACCTTGAACGGCGCGACTCGAATATTTATTTTACCTATGCATATGCCTCGTCTTCTGCGGTCTGCATACGAAATGTAAAAGTCATTTCGAGGGAACTTCTCCTATGGCGGCTCGTGCAATTGGTTCTGTGCTGAACATTTTCAGGACCGGCGTGACAGAGCCACTGCAAAATCAACGCATGTTTCGCATTCTTCGAGGGCCGTTATAGTGTATATGATACAACCAAAGTCTACAAACACCAAGAAATGGGTGAGCGTCACGGCCACACGTCGTGGAGGGCATTCCAGGGTTGCGCGGCGGCGCCTGTTCGCATCAACCAACACACGCCAGTCCCGTAACGAAACGATGTGGATTGACGCCATCAATCTCAGCGACGACTACGACTCTGACTCCGACCCCGACCCCGACCCCGACCCCGACGAGTGGGCTTGCGCCCTCAGCACGCTCAACAAGATTATCATTGATCAAGGGCAACGGTATGTGTCGTGAAAATCAAGCCGTCACGAAGATAGCCAACGGTACTTTCATAGCCTTTGGAAAGAGAAGTCGCCTCAGCATGAAATTTTTGTCACGTTCTGAAAACCAAAATGTCTTCTCGTCACTCGAACACAGACTCTGAGATTCTACCTCGACTCGTTGATGTGCATCGACCCACGTCTTCTCACAGGATGGAGGAGATTCTCTATTAGTCCGTCAATGAAGAAAACTCATCGGATGAGCAGGGCTGTTCATTCCACTCAACTCAGCGGGATATCGAACTTGATCACGACCAACGACCAACTCCATCCCGCATAGGTAGTGATCAAGTCGCGTCTCTGATCTCACGCGAATGTTGGAGTGAGGAAGACGGCGACGGTGAGAACACAACGTGAGTTCGTCCTGGTTTTGTGACTAGCGTGTTGGTTGACGAGACTGTATAGCCTGGACCCGGATGTGATGAAACCTGCGCCGATCGCGCCGTTTTTACTCTTTGGAGAGACGATACAGGGAACATCGAGAGGCGAGGGTGACGCAGGTGTCCTATAAGGGAGATTGATTACGAGCTTGAACTCGGGACGTATTTGTGAGTATACCTCTTTTCAGCGGAGTTGACTACCTGTTTACTTCGCGTCGACAGGACGTCCGATGGTCTCCAACTGCTCACGAAGTTGGACAAAGAAGCTTTGAGAATCTTGGTTTGCTGCCACTTTCCAGAGCAATGCAGGCAGCGAAACCATGACGCGGCCGCCGTGCATACCATGTCGGAATCAAGCGTCAAGGCAGAGATTGGTAATACAAAAGGAGCGGCCTGCGCTCCGAAAGTTGACGTTCGAGACGGTTCCACGCGGGGGATTTCAACTGTATCCGTGAGTAGACACGTCTTTACTTTCGATTGATTGTACTATACTCATTGACCAATTTTACAGTGTGTTTGACGCACGTCGCTATGTGGCTTCTTTGGAGAGTCCGTACAGGGTGAACTCCGTTGTCACATTATATGGTCCTTCCACGCTTGGCGTCCCTACATTCCACCCAAACGACATCCCGACTGCTCAACACCCCTCGCGTGATTCGTAAGTATCACGGCACCTGCGACATGCTCTCCTCGCCGAGAGAAATACCAATATTTACAACGGACTACGAGAACGCCTGATAGGTCTCCACCATTACCATCGTTTTATCCTTTCTTATGAACCTCTACCGGTTTTTGTTTGATCACACACCATCCCTCATTCACCCGCCATTCTCGCGCAGGGAATACTTCCATACCTCTGCCGACTTCATGAAAAATGGACTTGCGAATCCATCCCCGCAGACGCTAGCGGGTCAAATTTCCTCCTAGACCTCAACCATTTACCCTGCGTCTCCTCCATGGGTGTCTCGAGCCTATACATTCCACGACTCTTCGCAGCACAGTCGAGGGATATGTAAGAACAAGAAGTCTCCACCCGAGAAACCAATAGACTTCTTTTCTCTTCGATCAAGGATCTCCTTCCTTTTCAGGTACTCGAATACATCCCCAACCGGTCGTGTCAGCCCCGTTTATACTCCAGTCGAGTGCTGCTTCCGCGAGCTGTGCAAGCGGGAGGTGGGGATCAGGGTCTCCCTCTCACGAGGGGTCCTCTTCGACAGACAGCCATTCCGGTGAAGCGTGGATTTGCGCTTGGGTCGCTCAGCCGTTCTTCTTCCGTCCGTCTGAGTTCCCTCACAGACACAGCTTTTAAGGTCGGTGGCGAATTCATTGCCGTACCTCAGATGAGACTAGGGTTTAAGTCGTTCGTTCCCTAGTAGCCCGGGTTGCCGATACAGACAGTTGGGTAGAGGGGGATGGGGATGGGGATGGGCTGGATTGAGGCGGATGCGTGAGTGGACCCCGTCAGCCCCCTTGTTCTCACGCACGCGTTCGTTCGTTCCCAGCGTCGTTGCGATTGACCTGTTCATCCTTTCATGACATGCGACCTTTTTTTTTTTTTTTTTCAATCTACACACTACACCGCATCGATACCCGCGCCACCTTGGTCTATCGTCAGCTCCCCCTGTGGTGGTGTATGGTGTTTCGGAACGCGACTCCAATGTCCATTATAAAAGCTATGCATTTATACTTCGCGTTCGGATCTGACCGATATACAAATCATTTAGTATCTCGAAGGAACAGGGAACGTGGGCAGCGTCGCGACACAGCGTATTTTCCATTCGTAGACGCGTCTGATCCCACCTTTGATTGGATTGGATTTTCACGAACTACAGAGCCGAAGTAATGATCCGATGCTTCGACTGGCATGCGACCATTTCTCAGAAGCATCTAATTCGTTTTTGTGTATTTTCCGTTGGAGAACCAATCGTGCGCGCGGTTGTTCTGAGGTTTGGGCACATTTGTGTTGGTCCATTGTGTGTCAGAACCGCAGGTTTCAGGGATCCATACTGGAGGGAAGAGCAAGCCGGCGTGTCGTGACCTGCTCCTTTGCATATGCTACACGGATCTCGTCAGAGATGCAATGAATGTGACGCTCATATCAGGCAAGTTACCGCCTGACGTTCCCGCTTCATCCCCATCGCCACAAACTTTGGACCAGTTTGATACCTGTCACTGTCTCAGCCTGCCTTATCAGTAGCGATAACAGCGCAGTTGAAATGGAATATAAGGTAGATGGCGGTACTGAGGCACCCTGATCCGGTTTAGGATGAGGGACTTTGTTCGGGATGCGACGCTCCGCCGCTCCGATCGTGAGTTTGATAGCACGCAGATCAAAACCAGAGTTTTGCGATAGTAAAGGGGGGATAACCAAGCTTGGTCCCATTTGCCTAGGCGCTAGAGTGACTGGGACGGGGAGGAGAAAATGCAGGACGGCTGTGCTGCGATCCTTGAGGCTTGGATGGGCGTTTGATATGAAAAGTGCCCATCTCAAGGCCGACTTCCATTGCCCTTCGACGTACCGGGGTGGCAAGGTGCATCAAAGGGGCACTGCTGGTGTTCAGATGTGAACACCCCAGATTGGCCCCAGATTGGCAAAAACGTGCATCAGAGCAGTTCCAACTCCGCTTGGAAGTCAAGTGCTGGTCTCTAGGGACCATTCGATCATTGTGTTCATTTCCATCCGTCCTTCTTTATGTCGACGTATCCTCGCCGAACCCCATCCCTCTGCAGAGTTTATGAAATTGTACTTGGCATTCCCGTCGAATCCATCATTTCCCCACCCGCGCGGGCAAGTTTGTCCGCTCTAACATCTTCGAATCAGCGACACGATG
>JBBPSD010000450.1:0-24397 GCA_038093415.1 Xerocomellus chrysenteron | reverse complement strand
CCTGCCTGAGGCCGAGGAACGAGGCCGATGGCAATGGTCAGCTTGCAAACTCACCCTCTACTTCTCTGAATTCGAAGTCTCCTGTGCACCCAGCCTACATCATGGCACTAGCATTAAGCCTTGCAATAAAAACTCACATGATTGTGCCGAAGGCACAACAGCGGGTGAAAAGTGCTAGTGGTAGGTGAACGCGGGCCGTAGTTTATCGGCCAACAGCGTCTGACCTGGACTTTTTTGCAGTGGCTTGCTCCGAGTCGAGAATGTGAGGTGCTCATGCCTCCCCCCGGTTACCAGTCTATTTTCCACGTCACGATTAGTAACTCCCTAGTTCCCCCTTGTTGGCCTCGGCGTCCGCCTCCGAGTCGTTGTATCTGAATCGTATCCCCAAGGGACATGATCCACCCGACCGCAAGTGAGGAGATTATTGAGATCGTGTTTATTCAAGGCGTTGTGAATCGTGAAATGGAAAATGTCCATGAGATACAGTAATACTTACTTTGGGTTGGAGTCGACCTGTGTACGTCGGTGAGTTTAAGTGGCCGAAAGTCGACTGCGCGCTTTTGCCAGGCCAAAATGGCTGTAACCGACTCCAAAAAGGGTAAGAGAACTCCGAGTCCAAGCGAGAGCTTATTCGGAGTTGTTGATAAATCTCGCCTGCTTTTGCTTCAAATGAGCTCGTTCAAGTTCGCAATACTCTAAAATATGCTGGACAATGGTAAAGTCCTCGAGGTTGGGAAACTGACGAATAACCTTGACTGACAAATAAGTTGCTGTGCCGCGCATGCCCTAAATCTGTACGGCGATGATCTTTGCCGGCCGTCACCGTGCAGAGCTAGCGGAAGTTGTAATATTTTCGGGTTCGGACGGTCATTTCTTGCTTCCTGTGTCCACCCCGCTGAGATCTTCTGACTCCCAGTGACAGACATTTCATTTCTCAACTGTTACATTCCATGGATCGCAAACAGCAACTCCACAAACGCTTTCTTGATATACTCAGTGGGTCTGCAGATGTCGACCGCCACAAGGCTCTCTTTCTTGAGGGTCTTTCTCTGCAAGAAGATCCAGCATCCTGCGTCAGCAAAATAGTCGAAAGTAACCATGGGCTTTCTGCAGTGCAACAGTCTATGCGCCATGACCTGAGCGCAAAGTTTATGAATGGGCTTGGCTCCAGTGTAATCAGCTATCTCCTCCGTGCCAATGGCCTGGGAGATGTACTCAACACCGTCCTTCTCCACATCCTCGATCCACCCATCTTTTGGAACAAGTTCTGCGAGGAGTTCGAGAAAGGGAATCTAGACCAGAATGCAAATTCCGTATTTGCCCAACTCCTCGCTTATCTCCTCAGGATGGAACATAAGGATACTTCCCGCTATCGTGACCGCGCCAAGCAACCTTCCATTTTCAATAGGCTCATGGACTCTGACCAGCCGGAAGTCAAAGCAGCTGCCAACCTCATCAAAGAGATCCTCTCCACCGCATCCGTCACTTCCGCAGTTTCCACACCCGAGGGTCCGGGAGGTCGCCACGATAATGACTTCATAAATTTTCGCGAAATCTCTGTAGTTCCCACTTCAGACGAAATTCAATGCACCAAGAAGGCGTTTTTTAGGCATGCGGCATTGCTCGACGACCCTGAGGCCAAGGAGACTCGTATTGCAGATTACCTCGACAACACATTCCGCCTCCTACGGGAAGACATGTTATACGAACTGAAAGAGGAACTTCAGCCCCTCCTGACCAAGGATAGCAAGAAGAAGGGGCCACGTGGAACTGTTATCGAGGGGTTGTGTATTGCAGGCGTGTATGCGGGCTCTGACGATCAGAGAACCCGGACTCGACACGGGATCGTGCTCCAGTGCGCCGGAGACTTCAAGATATTCCACAATGTTAAAGATAGCGACCGAAAGGCCTTCCTCAAGACAGATTCTCGTGGCTCAAAATTCCTAAGTCACCAATCCTTAGCCTGCCTTATCGCTGATGGTCGGCTGCTTGCCTTGGGGACCATCTTACGGATGGAGGATTTACTGGCGAAGAAACCTCCTGCTGTGGTCATCCAAATCTGTGGAGAAGCTAGTTTCGTCAAGACACTTCTGAAACTGAATGCTGCGAAAGAAGTCAAGCTCGTCCAGACGAACACTGCCATCTTTTCCTTCGAGCCTGTGCTCAGGGTACTTCAAACAATGAAAATGGTCCCCTTGGCGGAGGAAATACTTTTCTGGGAGAACGGGATTCCCATTCGCAGCCCGTCAATTACTATCTCCCAGATCACCATCCCTCTAGCCAGAAATCCGTCAATGGATATTCAGCCATTGCTCGGGACCCCGACCTCTATTAAACTCGACGGTGCACAGGCGGTCTCATTACTCGCCGGTCTGAACCAAAGGGTTTCCCTGATACAAGGCCCTCCTGGTACGTTTGTTGAGTTACGTTGCAAGACCCTTAGTAATTAGTTCGAATGCAGGGACTGGCAAGTCATTTATTGGGGCACTACTCGCCAAAGCCCTGCACGACTTCTCTGACCAGACAATTCTTGTTGTCTGCTACACGAACCATGCACTTGACCAGTTCCTCGAAGACCTATTGAAGATCGGCATTCCAGAATCAAGCATCGCACGGCTAGGAGGGCGCGCTAATTCTACCGTTTCTCAGCTTAGTCTGAAAAAGCAGACCAAGGAGAAATATATCCGCTCAAACGCGGAGTGGGCCATCATTGACAATTTGAAGACAAGAGCAGAATTTTTGCGTGCGGAACTCGAGACCAAGTTCAAAGGTTTTCTTGCGTCTGGTATATCCTTGGAGGATATGCTCACCTACGTCGAATTCGAGGACTCGGACTCCTTTGATGCATTCCAAGTGCCCGAGTCCACGGATGGGATGATTCGCGTGGGCAAGAAGGGAGTGGCCGTTGACGCTACATATCTCATTTCTCAGTGGTCTCAGGGGCGGGACGCTGGGATATTTGCACAGGAACCCCATATTCAGGATGCCGCAGCAATATGGTCCATGCCCCCCGCGGTGCGTCAACAGAAGTTGGAGGATTGGAAATTGGCTATCAACCGGAGCGTGGTTGACGATATATGGAAGCTTGCAAGGGACTTTGACGAGTGCCAAGATGAGCTTTCGCGCAAGTTTAACGAGTCTGACGTAGCGTTACTCAAGCAGAAGCGGATCATTGGGTGCACTACGACTGGGGCAGCAAAGTATACCGAAGATATCAAGGCTGCTTCACCCGGGGTATTGCTCGTCGAAGAAGCAGGAGAGATTCTCGAGAGTCATGTCATCACCGCCCTTGGGAAAGACACAAATCATATGATTCTCATTGGGGATCACAAGTATGTTAACGCCACTGCCTTCGTTCAATTATTCACTATTTATCCTTCGCAGGCAGCTACGACCTAAAGTGAATAACTACGAACTGACGGTTGAGAAAGCAGAAGGATATGACCTGAATAGGTCCCTGTTTGAACGCCTTGTTCTCAAGGGCTTTCCGCATGTAACCCTTACAGCCCAGCATCGAATGCGTCCCGAGATTTCTACCCTTATCCGCGAGTTGACCTACCCCGGGCTCACTGACGCGCCGAAGACCCAGAACAGAGCCAATATTCGTGGTATCCAGAGTAACGTTGTCTTCGTGGATCACAGTCAATATGAGGATGACGAGAAGCGTATCTCTGATCGTGGGGATGGTGGTTCGCAGACCTCGAAACGAAACCAGTTTGAGGTGGACATGGTTATGAAAATTGTCCACTACCTTGTTCAACAGGGTTATGGAAGCGAGAATATCGTCCTCCTTACTCCATATTTGGGGCAGTTGTCCGCACTCCGTGATGCTCTGAAAAAGGATGCCGACGCCATTATGAATGACCTGGATTCGCGGGAACTCACCCGCGCAGGGTTGTTGCCCTCATCGACGTCACACGCCAAAACTCAAAAGACCCGCATTAGGCTAGCAACCATTGGTCTGTAGAACTTCATTCATTCTTGACCAATCTATTCACGACGTGTTCCTCAGACAATTATCAAGGTGAAGAAAGCGATATTGTAATCGCGAGCTTGACTAGATCAAACTCTAATGGCGCAATTGGATTTATGAACTCTCCCGAACGTCTCAACGTTCTCCTATCTCGTGCACGCGACGGTCTCATCCTGATTGGTAATTTCCGAACTTTCAAATCCTCCAAGTCAGGCGGGGAATTGTGGACAAAATTGTTTGGTCTCTTGCGAAACGGCGGTCATATATACGAAGGCTTCCCCATCAAGTGCGAACGGCATCCAACGACCACTGCCTTGATCAAGTCGCCCGCCGAGTTCAATAACTTGACACCTGATGGCGGGTGTACTGAGCCATGGTAAGACTCCACACCCTTCGCGTTTCATTTGGAGATCTCATGCACCTAGTGCAGTGGCTCGCTGCTTAGTTGCAAGGTGCACACCTGTTCCAAGAAGTGCCATCCTTTCCGACTGGGACCCGGCCAGCCGGATGTCCACACGACGATGCCTTGCAACCACCCCTTCAGTGCGCCGTGTCCAGCGAATATTCATCAGCTGAAGTGGAAGTGTCCCCAGAGCCGGCCAGAAATCTGCACGGCTTGTGAGAAGGAGACGAAGCGCCTTGAAAAGCAAGCAAAACTCGACCTCGAGGCTCAAGAGCAACGCGAAGCTGCGAAACGTCAACACGAGTTGGACATGACGGAGCTTGAAGCTCGGTTACAATTCGAGAGGGAGAAGGAGGCCGATATCCAGGCCGCTAAAGACAGGGATGACGAGAAGCGGCAAAAGATGAAGGAAATCGAGGACGCGAAAAAACAGGTGAAAAACGCAGCGAAACAGGCCGGGCTTCAGACATCTGCATCGGCGGCGGGGCCTGGGAATGCAAATCCGATCCCACCCCAGTCTACTCCTTCCACATCAAATCAACCTCAGAGTAGTGGTAACGATACCTCTGCTCATCCGCAGAGCTCCACATCGGCTCCATTGCGTCCTTCAGTGCCGTCCCCTGCTCGAGATAAGTGGGAGCACCAGAAGCGTGTCGATGGCGTACAGAATGACGCGATTGACAAGATCATGGATCTGACAGGGCTCGAGGAAGTCAAGGAACAAATCCTGAGGATCAAAGCAAAGATTGACACGATGAAGCGCCAAGGTGTTGCCTTAGACAAAGAACGTCTCAACCTTGTTTTGCTTGGTAATCCAGGGACAGGTCAGCTACATCCGCCACGTCGATTATTTACTAATGTCCCCCGAACCAGGTAAAACGACCGTTGCAAGGTTGTATGCGCAATTTCTGGAATCCATTCAAGTCTTGCCTGGGGACGCATTTTTGGAGACCACTGGGTCGAAGTTATCCTTTGAAGGAGTCGGAGGGGCGCAGACTCTGATCGGCCAAGCGCTACAAGTCGGCGGAGGAGCCATCTTCATCGACGAGGCCTATCAGCTTACGAATGACAAATCTGGAAAGCAAGTCCTCGACTTCTTGCTCGCTGAGATGGAAAACAGGGTAGGAACGCTAATCTTCATCCTTGCGGGATACAACAAAGAGATGGAGAAATTTTTCGAACATAACCCCGGCTTACCGAGTCGTGTTCCATATCGACTACAGTTTGCCGACTATACGGACGCAGAGCTGATGACGATGCTTGAAGACCTGGTTCTCAAGCGATACCAGAGCAGAATGGTTATCGAGGATGGCATCCGTGGTCTGTACAACCGCATCGCTGTCAGACGTCTCGGCCGCGGTCGGGGTGTGCCGGGTTTCGGCAACGCTCGTGCATTGCAAAATATGTTCGCGAAGGTCTGTGAACGCCAAGCAGAACGCGTCGAGAAAGCGCGTAGAGCCGGGGCGGCTGCGGACGACTTCTTCATGACCAAGGAGGATCTGATTGGACCTGATCCGTCGCAAGTAATCCCAAATAATGCGGCCTGGTCAGAACTACAGGGACTTGTCGGGCTCGACTCTGTCAAAGAGTCCGTGCGCAACTTCTTCGCGCTCGTCGAGACCAATTACCACCGTGAGCTGGAGGAAAAGGAACCGCTTCAGATGTCGTTGAATAGGGTGTTCATTGGCTCTCCTGGCACAGGGAAGACGAGTGTTGCCAAGCTTTATGGTCAAGTGCTTGCAGATCTACGTCTCCTGAGCAACGGGGAAGGTCAGTGGACAGCCATGAGCGGGTTAAACAACTAATAGAGTGTCCTTTCAGTCGTTGTAAAGAACCCGTCAGACTTTGTAGGCGCATACCTGGGACATTCAGAGAAAAACACCAAAGCTATCTTGGAGAGCACTCGAGGCAAGGTTCTTGTGATCGATGAGGCGAGTTCAGGCCATTCCTGTTCAAAGACGATCATTAACTTGTGCGTCAGGCATACATGCTATACAGTGGCAAGAGTCACGGACAAGATTCATTCAAAACCACTGTCATCGATACAATCGTCGCTGAAATCCAGAGTGTGCCTGGTGAAGATAGATGTGTGCTGCTTCTCGGTTACAAGGAACAGATGGAGGAGATGTTCCAGGTATGTCTCCGGTGTTATTCACCAACTTTTCTAATTGCGCACCGGTGTAGAATGTCAATCCAGGTCTAGCCCGTCGTTTTGCGATAGAGAATGCATTCAACTTTGAAGACTTCACCGAACCACAACTCATGCAAATCTTCGAATACAAGCTCAAAAAGCAGGACCTCGCCGCTACGGACGATGCGAAGCAAGTCGCTCGCGACCTTTTGAGTCGCATGAAAGATCGTCCCAACTTTGGTAACGCAGGCGAGGTGGAGAATTTACTTGGCCTCGCGAAGGACCGATATCAGAAGCGCATGTCATCCGTGCCTCCTCATCAACGATCCGATGTCGTCTTCGAACCCCAGGACTTCGACCCCGACTTCAACCGGAGCCAGAATGCATCTGCAAACCTTGTGACATTGTTCGAGGATGTCATCGGTTGCGATAATGTTATCCAGAAACTGGATAAGTACCAGAAGATTGCACGGACTATGAAAGCCCAAGGACTTGATATGCGCAAGCAAATCCCGAGTAACTTTGTTTTCAAGGGACCACCTGGTGAGTACGAATTCGGAATTACAGCGTATAAATGTCTTCATGTTTTCTCGGCGATTAAGGCACCGGGAAAACGACCACTGCGAGAAAGGTTGGCCAGGTGTACTACGATATGGGGTTCCTATCCTCCCCAGATGTGATCGAGTGTTCGGCATCTGATTTGGTTGGTCAGTATGTGGGACACACTGGACCCAAAACCAGGAAACTATTCGAGAAGGCGCTTGGCAAAGTTTTATTCATCGATGAGGCGTACCGCCTGAGCCAGGGACATTTCGCGCAAGAAGCGATGGACGAGATCGTCGATATAATGACGAAAGAGAAGTTCATGAACAAACTGGTTATAATCCTTGCCGGATACGACGACGAGATGAACAAACTTCTGAAGGTCAACCCTGGCCTTGCGAGCCGCTTCTCCGAGGAGATACATTTCAGCAATATGACTCCCGATCAGTGTCTCACTCTACTCGACAAGGACCTTCGCAAGAGTATCATTGCCGTCGCCGAGATGGCAGACCCAGGTTCCCAAAATTATCAACAAATGCGAACCATCGTCTCTCGGATGTCTATCCTATCGTCCTGGGGGAATGCGCGCGACATCAAGACGCTCGGCAAACGCATGTTTCAGCAAGCTTACGCCAATGCATCCAGTGGCGGACCAGTAACTCTTTCTGTTGCGGAGGTCATAGATATCATGCAGTCCATGCTCAAGGAGCAACGAGAGAGACTTGGTGTTCCTAGCAGTCGAGTCGTGAACTCGCCTCCTCCACCCATAGCAAGCTTCAGTGGTCCTCCACCGCCACCACCCCCTACGGCATCTTCTTCCTCCTCTCAGTCGTCGAAACCTCCACCACCACCACCACCACCGTCCAACACCTCAAAGCCCCCGCCGCCACGATCATCCGGATCGCGACCACCCCCTACGCAAACACCTTCAAAGGAGCAACCTCCGAAGCAACGCACTGGCAGAGAACAGACGGCCACGAAGCAGCCAGCTCCCACCAGCCAGACAACGCAAGCCAGGCCGAATGTGACCACGGTTAAGCCAGCAGGATCAAAGACGCCACCTTCCACTCAGTCTTCACCTGCACAAACTTCGCGCGCACTTCCCCAGAGAGTAACTTCCACTTCCCACGCACAGCGAGATCCAGGGGTGTCTGACGATGACTGGAACCAACTGCAAGCGGACAAGCTCGCTGCAGAAGATCAAAAGAGACGTGCAAAGGAAGAGGAAAACAAGCTCCAGCGAGAGTTGAACAAGGCGCGTGATGCAGAGCGACGGGCGGAGGAACGAGCCAAGCTGCGCGCGGCGGCTTTGGAACAAGTCAAACAGCAGGCTGCGGCTGACAGAGCGACGCAAGAGAAGCTCCAACGCGAACTGGAAGCTGCTCAGAAGCGCGCGGCGGAGGTGAAAGCGGCTAGGGAGCGGGCTGTGGCAGAGCTGAAGCAGAAACAACGGGAGGAAGCTCAGAGGTTGCGAAGGAAACAGGAGATACGGCGTAGACTAGAGAGATCTGGGCGCTGTCCGATGGGATATCGCTGGGTGGAGCAATCGGGGGGTTGGAGATGCGAGGGAGGGTCCCACTTCGTCAACGACAGCCAGCTCGGTCATATCTAGTTGTGATTATCGCTGTCAGTCTGTCCTACAGTCTTTGTCTATCGACCCACCCGCCAATGTGGTATCGTGTTTTCTGAGTGTGATCGCTTCGAACTGTATCAACTAGCCTTGCATTCTCTGACCAATTCTGCACTGGTACTTTCCGGATAAATTCATGATAGTAATATTCGGGACAACCGACTGGCTTAAAGTACTAGGCACTGGCAGGAAACGATCAGTGACTCGCCGTGTCGTCGTAGTCGCATACATGTGTTGGGTGATCCTGAGTTCACCCAACCGATCATCTCGGAAAGACAGCCTCAGAAGATGACTTCACCTCTTACATCCTCGCAAACATGACTACCCAGCTCCTTACAACGGTGGACTTAAATGTTACTGTATGTACTATGTAGTACTACTGCCGAGGCCACCGAATCGTAGTAACTTCAAGTTGACGAGCGATACGTTATCTTCATTACACCGTAATTCTGCATTGACAGCTTAACGATGGAAGATTGTGGACACTCTAGAAGTCTCGTTAAGGACCCAAATATGAACTTTATGCTGTACATACCTTCCTTGATCCACGTATACCTACATCAGTATTTCAGGAGGGCTAATACTCAGTGAGCAGCCTCAGGCTCGAATTAAAGTTCTTTTCTTTCTTACAAGGGAAGTTGCGGGTTGACATCAACCGAACTTTCTCCGCTTTCGGGTCTAACCCTGGGAAATTTTCAACCAACCCGTGGGATTCGGCTCGCCTCCCTGAAACAACCTTGAAGCTTGAAGTGCTGCTGTAAGCCCGCCGGCGCCACATTCCTCCAATTTGAAGGCCTTATGAAAGCCATCCCAGTACAAGGCAGTGCACCCTGGACCGATCGATCGACTAGGGCGCGTTGACCACGCCGCACAGAAACGATAGTGTGGCCGTTGAACCTCTGACAATGAACGACCCCACAAAAGGGCGGGCATTCACTGGCACCACGCACTTCGAAGTTCAGTTTGATCGCATGTCAAAGTGGAGCGTGAGACATTGCACCGGAAAGTTGAACCGTGTAACTCAGCATATATGAAGCGGTGCGTTTTTCCGGTCGGACCAGCCTGTAGTATTTGTCCCGGTTCATTCTTCACGTCTGGCGTAATTTTGCTTGAGATCCGAGAGTGACGGAAGAAATCGCTCTGCAGACCCGCTTTCATCGGGCTTTCAGCAAGGCGTAGCACACGGACAGGGAGACGTGCCAGTGGCATCATTGACAACTTGTGACAACCAGGACTCAGACGGCATGCAACTTTGCAAGGATGGCAGACGGTGAGCTTGTGGCGGACGTGGGCTGATACTCATCACTCAAAATAATACATTCACATCACATATGTACTACTATATTATGAGACGCCGATGGAGCACCTGATACTTCGGAAGCCTGTCAGGGGTGAGATCGGCCAAATCATGATGAAAACCACCAGCCACGCTGCTACGTGCCAAATTCATAAGAGTACTAGGTCTCGAGGATGACAAGAACGGCGAAGTGCTGTGCACACTTCCTGCCGTCGATATCATTTTTGCCATGTGTTTGTCTGTCAGCTCTGCAGACCTGCCCGTGTTCGAACGCGCGGCCCAGCCGCCAGCCACCCAGGAACCAGCCATCTTCATAGTACTTCCACCCCATCAAAAACCGGCCACATCATTTAGCCTGATTGCCTGGCACAGCTGTGAGTGCATGCATGACACCCCGTGTTAATGGCAGGGAGTTGAACGCTTCTAGCAGCTCCGCTCGAAACTTGAATGGCGGCTTTAAAAGACACTTGGTTGCCAGATGGTTGGCGCTTGGTTTCCATTGCCGTGTGTATGATGTGTGTCTCGTTTCGCATGTCTCTTTCTCACCAGCGGATGCTAACGATAAAGCGCTCTCCCAGTGGTGGAGGTTTTCGTTTTCTGATTCAGACGACTCATGCATAGATGCCTCACGATCGACGAAATCTTGACGATAATTTTTCAACATGCGTTTATAAATTTGAAACCCGAACCTAAATCACGAGAGTTTCGTGACCGCCGTACCCTTGCCAGGCTCGCAAGGACCTCTCGCTACTTCCTTCAGCCTGCTCTCAATGTGCTCTACTACGAGATTAATGACCTGTTATGGCTCATCAAGTGTATGCCGAATGATCTATGGGTGGTTAACGGGAAGCAGCTGGTATGTATTTTTTCCTGTGTAAAGTGGACCAACGAGCGCATTCTGAAACTTGAAGGCATTCGTTAGTCTTTCACACGTCCAATGCAGCAGTCTGACTGGGATATTTTCCTCCGCTATGCGCGTCGAGTGCGAAGCCTAGAATTTGATCGGCAATGTCTATCGACCACAGACGTGAAGGTTTATATGGAACTCGCGCAACCCCCGTCTCCCGTCGTTATTTTCCCACGACTGCTGCATTTCCGATGCGGGGAGTACCGACCGGAGGCCATTCCCTTCTTGATGCACCTTCTCCAACCTACAGTGGTCCATGTCGACATTGATAATTTGATGTCAAATCCCCTTACGTTGAAGTTCCTACCATTTCTACCATCTCGGTGTCCACGGATCAAGCAAATCATGGCTTTTCGTAACTTTGTGTTCCAAAGGGGCGACCAGGCCCTCGAGACGTTCTCAAAGGTCCTCTGTCAGCTTACGGAGCTCCAAGCTTTACGTTGCGCGGAGCTGCCAGACGATAGCGTCTTGTACCTCTCTCAATTGTCCAATTTGAAGACCCTTCGTATGGACTTGCGTTTAATCTCCCTCGATCACATTGAATCCGCACTCGGCCGCATCAGATTTCCCGTTCTTCAAGAAGTTTTGCTCTCAGCGCCTACCATGTCTCATTCTCAGCGTTTCTTGAAATTCATTCAATCCACCTCGGTTGATACAATTAATCTCAATGTCGACGACGAAACTTGCGCTGGTGATTATAAAGCCATTTTTACTGCATGGGCCTCCAATCTCTCGTATCGGAACTTGTCCGTGATCGACATCTCTGAGATGCAGGTCTGGAGAGACTACGACGACAAACATATCATCGATATAACCATTCTTCGCCCTCTCTTTCAACTCAAACATATTACGTCTTTGAAATTGGAAACATTGTGTACATTCGACCTCGATAATGCTGCCATCAAGGAGATCGCCACGGCCTGGCCACTCCTCGAAACATTGGATCTCTCCATTCGGGAGTGCGGGTGGGAGATCCCCTCCAAGGTGACGCTTCCGGGTTTGCTTCCGCTCTTACGGAACTGCCCAAACCTCGCCCTCTTGGGAGTTGTCGTTGACGCGACGGTGTTACCAACCGCTTCGACCAGACTGCCCGGTGCCGCTGTGCGGAATACGTCATTGGAGTCGTTGTGGTTGGCTGATTCAAAAATCACGCGACCCTCGCTCGTCGCTTCGTTCTTGTCCGCAGTCGCCCCGAATATTGAACAGATCGTGTCGTGGAATACGCCGTTGTTAAGCGGAAGAAAGGGAAAGGATAAGTATCTGAAGAGGTGGAAGGAGGTGGAGCGGCTGGTGAGTCATTTTGCTCTCGTTCGGAGGCAGGAACGAGAATGGGCGAGTCGTTGGCATAGGGAAGGATGCGAGGATGATGTCGTCGAGGAGGTCAAAGACGAAAAGGCGCAGGTGTATGATTCAGAACCTGAGCCACCGACAGACTCGGATGATGATGAGTTTGAATATTGTTATCTTACCGACGTATTGTGATTCTGGTCCGACGTTCGTTCTTTCCACCCCGGACCTTTCTGCAGTGCTCGCCTGTTTGCGCCGTTGTTTGTATGGAAATTGAAGTTCACAATCCTGTATGTATAATTACTCCAGATCACACGGTGATGACGCTGTTTTCTCTCAGCAATGTCAAGACGGCCCAAGTGCTATGTATTTCAAGTTCAACCTGCAAAATTTATCGTCGGCGCCGTCGTCGGAACTCTAATATTACATCGCCATGAATCGAGCCACAACATAAGGTTGTGCTGGTTCAACATGATTGACAGTCTCCAACTTCATGATCTACAAGAATCTAATCCGACCTGCGGTGTAAAAATGAATGGTGGCTAATTCTATGCTCCCAGCCGATTATGGGTGCTTGACAAAACCCATCGCTCATCAAGACTTGGCACCGACACTCCCTAGGCATACCCAAATGACTCGACGTGCAGTGTCACGCTCGGCCCCCCACTCAAAATACTAGACGGTCCCGAAACAGGGAACCTCAACGCACGCCGCACCGACCTTGTCAGACTCTGGGAACCACATACTAGTCATATGTTAATACGAGTCAGAGTCCAAAAGACACATCCAGGAAAGCAAGTACATACCCGTGACAGACATACTCCCCGTCGCCGTGCTCACCTCGCCTCGCAGGATGGACTTTAAATCTGGCCTCCCATTCTCCAACCGGACGGATGGCGGCACCATCCAATCATGTGAGCCTTCCTTATCTGGCGTTTGTTCCGGATCAACCGAATTCTCGCTAAACGGTACCCCGCCCCTTGTGGCAAAGATCCTGATCGACACATTCAACCAAGTCGGCGTGAGAGCGTTTGCTCGGTAAAGTGCATCTGAGATCCACTGGACGTGACCTGCAATTGTGGCGGCATGTCAGCCTGCGCAGTCGACAGTAGTTCGTGGTGCTTACTCGCGTCGCGTACCGCCCAAATAAACACCACCCTACGACACTGGCTGGATCCCTTTCGAGCTGCCCTGAAAATACAGAACGTTGCCGCACCGTACTAAGCGTACGTATCCGAACGGAACGACTTACTCAATCACGTTAAGGAAAACTGGCAGCGTGTACGTAATGCCTGACCCTCCTGCAAATACGAGTTGGCTTCAGGTTATTACAACTTGCTCACAGATACTAGTAACTCACCAGCAACAAATATGGATGTATCATACGCTCCCATGTCGGGTGCGCTTCCATACGGACCATCGATGAACAATTTGACAGTCTGATTTTGCGCTGCAACTTCCTTCAAGCGCTTCGTGAACCCACCTCTGACATTGATGAGGAAAACGAGCTCCTTCCAATGTGCAGCTTCGGGTATTTCTTTGGCTTCACTATTCCTCGCAGAGCGCTCGCTTCTCGCGCGAGGGCGGAAAAGAGCAGAGTCTATGCTCGAGATGGAAAAGGGATGGGCTTCGAGCGGAAACGTCGAAACAGATGGCATAATGAGGTACGCGGTCTGTCCGGGGGACCATTGAAAATGTGGTGGGCGACGCACTCTCACCCGAACAAAGTCGTCGGAGAGAAGTTCTGTGGTTGCGTCTTGCAACCTCGCGCGCCCACTGAACCCACAGTACAAGTGGTTGCAAACCACAACTCGAACGACCCGCATGAAACGATCGAGCGCCCAGAACATGAAGGATGGCCAGATCCAGTATGAAACGCTTAATTTGCGCTTGTCAGCATCGTGTCTTGAATGTGGAAGAGGATCGCTTACTTTGCATGCCTGGTATGGAAGAATGCCCCTAACAAGAAAATGCTAATTGTTGTGAGACGAGAAACATACTGGTTACGATTTTGCTCACAACACCGCGACTAAATGCGTGTAGAAGAAAGCCTCGTAGGACCTGGTGCGAATTCCACGTAGGGATACAATTAATAGGATGGCCAGCGAAGCCACCGCTGTTATACCAAGACGGACAAATGGTTGTTTTAACAATGCGTTGAAAGAGTTGACTCTAGAAAGTCGGTCAAGGACGCATATATGCGGCAATTTCACGATTAGCCTACCTTTCGGCACCGTATATTTCACCGCCAGCGTGAAATAATAGTAATATGAAACACGACCGTGCTGTGACACGGTGAAGGTAGTTTAGCTGGATGTGTGGTCAGTTTAAATCTCGGAGGGTGCTATCGAAGAGTGAACCTTCTCGTAGCCAACCCCGGTGACGACTGCAAAGAGGGAACTTAATGTCAGGTAGAGAACGAAGCTAGAAATCACCCACAGGCAACGACGTTGTGTTTAGTGCCAAGAGCCGTGACAAGCGGGAACTGACTCGCAGCGAGAAGGCCTGCGCGGCCACTCCAAAGTCTTATGTTGAACTTTGTTATCTCTAACTTTTCAACTATTGAACATCCAAAGATGAATGACGCGGTGAGAAGAGGAGAATCTGTTTTCACTCACCGCCTCTTGTCGACGCCAGGAGAAAGGCAACATATCCTAATGTGAGGAAAATATCGGCCACCTTGAGATCATACGTGCCGAACTCAAGTGTCCATCGGAAAGCGATAACCCGGAAGATATTGACCGCCGCGAGTGGAAGGCGTACAAGCGACCATCCACCACTGGCGCGTGGGCGAGTAGACGTATGGGTCGACTCTTCATCAGGATGCTCTCGTCGTCCGACCACTTTGGAATGCAAGGCCGAGCCCCACTGGAAAATACCGATAACGGCCAAGAAGACGGAAAGGGTGAACCACGCTTCCTCTGGGATCGTGAGAGGCGGCGGGGGTGAGGGGGAGGGGGATGTCATGGTAGTTGCAAGGGATCCAGGTGAAAATTGACTTACCAGAGAAGTCGATAAGAAAGGAATGCAAAATTTCGATACTACATAATATATGGAATGCAATCCAGGTAGCAAACCGAATTTACTGATTTCCTCTTCAGATCCTTAATCGGCAGTCGAGACGCCACACGTGGCGTTAAACAGTCAGCGGCGATTGAGCTGCGCACCCCAAATCTAGTATGTAGTACCCATAGTATTCGTGACGCCAAGCGCTCTTGATCTATCAGACAATTCGATCCTCTCCAAAGTGTCTCGTCCCCATTCTGCCCGAGCTTGTACAGCTAGCCTTTCCTGAAATGTCGGATTGTTTCCTCCCTCCTCGGCGAACAGCGGACTCGCGAAACCCGTGATTATACCTTTTCTAACCGCAAGGCCTGCCTCCGATTCGGAATTCCCTGGGAAGTGGACTGTGCACGCCGCTGTTTCCCGTTTACTGTGTAGATTGTAGTCCTGAGCATCGGAATCGTAGCTAACCATTCCACTGAATTGAAGGTGCGACCTTACTTTGAAGTATAACTTAGTGCCTGATCTGCCAGATATAGTAGGCATTCGACGCCACGCAGTATGATCAAGTTGTCCCCGAAGGCGCAGCACCTTCGTGTGCTGCGCTTCTCGGTTTAGGTATATCTATATCCAGACGTAAATCAGCACGGAATATCCTGAAGTATCTTCCCTGCCACCCGATCGGTGCGACAGCAAAAGACTCCAATGGCTTGTGGAGCTGGCATCAAGTGATAGCTAGCCATACCACAAACTCTCTTCGCAGATGCCACGTCACGGCGTGGCGAGCTGTACGCGACCTCGAGGCAAGGACCTACCCCTTTCACATCGAGGTGTTGTCGGACTCGTTTCACCTCGGGATTTGGAGGTGAAGTGAGGTGCGATAGGTTGAAGTGGTCCGCCGAAAAAGGACGAGATTGCACCCCTAAAATGTGAGTGCGTTGATTGGTTTGGTTTGGTCCCATAATTTGATGGGCATTCTTGCGTACATTGGGTTCTGCACTAGCGCTGACCGCTGAACTCCCAGCCGCCGCTTTGCATTTTCGTGCTAACAGCGCTGCCATGGAGCATGAGGAGCGACAGACAGGTCCGGCGTGTGCATGGGGCGATTTGTTGGGGGAGCAAGTGAATGAAAATTAAAGAAATGACTTTCGAATTCACTGCGCTCCTGGTGACAAAGTTACATATACGAGCTAAGTCAAAATCCACAGTCGTGGAGGCCTGCGTGCCCAGACTTCTGTGGGACGGAGAAATAATGCTGCTTGCCGATCGATTGGGATCCCCGGCCTGTGAAAGATTCAGACAATACGTGACGGAAAATCGTTTGACAATTCCGCGACCCATAGTAATAAGTAGTATGTACTACATATTCCCGTAGAGCCAGGCCTCTAGCACGCGTATCAACTCCAGATAAGAGCATAGCTCTCGGAGAGCTTAGAATAACGCGTACCAGTGAATGGCATGTCAGCAACCTATTTATAGGCGAAGAGTTGGGCCTGTAGGTTCTTGCAAAGGTTCCCACAGTGGCCGTGTCATGGGTATTTATGTGGAAACTTGAAACGGTCCGAGGGCACTCCGAGTCACCACAAACTCCAAGTACGTTTTGTTGGGATTTGTGTTCGCGAATCGCGATACGCGAAAACCGCTCCGGTCGGCAATGTGTAATCGAAGGAGTCGAGTTCCCGCGCCTTGCGCCCTTGAAAGACCCAGGTGACCTTCCTTGATTTCTTGCGACTCAGAGTTGCAGGAGTAGCTTTGGTGGCTCCTGAATCTCAATCACCCATTCGCGAGGCTCCCGTGGAGTGCGTGCGTCAACAAACAAAAAGCGAGGTTCCAGGAGGCAATGTCAACGCATGCTGTAGGTGCCGCGAAAATTACAATCTTGGCCAATCAATGAAACATGAGAAGCGTGATAATGGATTATAATGGATTATAATCCATTATCATGCTTCTCCACAAACTGTGAAGTTCAAGTTTTGGGAGGATGAAATCAAGACCCCCACGACCTCCTAATGACTGTATTAGTCGGAGCGCACGCCTCCGTCGATCGTAAGCCTGAAATGACGAGTACATCACCCTCAGGCTGTCCCGAGTCTACAAAAATGACGCATATCGTTTGACCTGCAAACCGTGTGAGGTGTCCAATAAATACATACCGGTGATATAATGAGCCTCTGGTGATGCCAAATGGGATAGTTAGTAGTCCAAAATTGTGGTGAGGAGATGTTGACAGGGGTTAGGGGCGTGTCGTCATCGAGTCCAAAAC
Source organism: Xerocomellus chrysenteron (assembly GCA_038093415.1). Lineage (NCBI taxonomy): Eukaryota > Fungi > Basidiomycota > Agaricomycetes > Boletales > Boletaceae > Xerocomellus > Xerocomellus chrysenteron. Next base: position 6,960 of record JBBPSD010000450.1, on the reverse strand, counting down.
TGTTCAGGAGACCCTCGACCATATCTGTCACCTCCTCTTCCATTCTCACATCGGCTGCCACACACAGGGCCTTCCTCTGTCCAGGATACTCTTTCTCAACCCCGTTCTCAGTTCTTCCAACTTATGCCTATTCATTGGAAGCAGATATCGAGCGCATGACCTTTTCAGATATCGACAGAGCCCTCAACTGCATCTCTGGCTCAAGGCGTGCCCGTGGTGACAGGCTTTCGAACTCGTACTGTCATCGGTGTCCTTGCACGCGGAAGATGGCATGGCAACGTCTCATCAGACGTGCACAGTACGTTTTCTTGACAAAGAAGCATGGGCCTGGCAAGTTCCCATTCATCTCTATCGGGTGAGTCATCCTCGACGCTATCGTCAATATTGCTGTGTGTGGGCCTTTTGTGTCCGACTTTGCAAGGACGACAGTGTCATTCCTGCGCCATGCCGCAACCTGAAAGTTCTCTCTCGGGCACTCAGTTACTATGGACACTTTTGCACTAGGATTCGAAACGTGTTTTGCCAGTGGAGCACGAGCCAACAATGGTGTCAGCATGACAGATCGACGAAAGCAAGAACATGCAATAAACAAGAGCTAAATATCAAGGAATGCAGGGTGTGTCACAGAATATATACACCATAAGATGCCTGCAGGCATAAATAAGGTAAGTATCCCATCCGAACTAAATAATGTGGGTTATGATCAGAGGAAGGGAAGGAATATTAATTCCGTAAGGCGTCAATCTCTCGAAGGTCACAATCACTTGAAATCCGCTACTTATCCCGTGTCAGGAACGGTGATGTCCCTGTGGTCCTGCGACGAGGTTGGTCCCGAGAGTTCTGCGGAGACGCAGCTGCGGCTGCCAGCTCCCCTGAGAAACGTGATGGAGGCTGACGAGGATAATGTCATCCACTTTGATGTCGAGGGGGCCGATTCTCCATTGCCTATCGGACCCCACTTGCATCGCTTGCTCGCTCATGGTATCCATGAATTGCTTGACGCATCTTGCGACTACTTTGGCCAACTTTGCTTTATTGATCATGCGACGATTGTGAGTGTAATCTCTCGTCGAGACCTGTTTGTGGCGCGGTTGGTAGCCTGGCCACTGGAAGATCATCAGTCGTTGAAATCGGAGACAAACAAACCCAGAAAGAACGAAATAAGAAATACCTGTACTCGGATACCCATCGAAGGCCCGCACGACGCGAATGCAGGCTCGTTCCCCTCCACCAAACAAACCGACTGTTTGGACAGCAAGTTTGATATAGGTATACCCCACTCCGGCGAATCTTGTGCGAGAAAGATGATAGGAGGGTGCAGCTTGGCAAGAGACACATATCGTTCCTTGTCCCCTTGAGAGTGGGGCTCGTAGATGGCCTGGGGCACAAACTTGCGAGGCCCGTTAACGATGACAGCATTCCAGCACACCAGGTACCATAACACCACGTGCTCTGGATGTGAACTGGCTGGGACTGCCTGTCCACCAGTGAGTGCAGAGACCGTCATACAGGGGAAGATGCCCCGGGTTTCGTGTTCTCGTTCGCGAGGGTATGCGGACTGATTGGCGGCTACAATGATCTAACGACAAAGCGGCGATGTCAGTAACAGCCAATTGGATACCACAGCATGACACACATTGTCTCCCGAAACGTGCTGAGCCGCATACATGGATGATACTGATGGACCAGAGACAGGAGACGGGCCAATATCATCGGAAAGTACATCGTTCCATGTAGAACCGTGCACAGGAGGTAGTGCATGTACTGTAGAGAAGAACGAAGAGCTTCCCTTTGTAGCGAAGCTAGGTTCTATTGCGTCAAACCGAGGATGGAGGGAACCACTTTGCCAAGTCGGGTGAGCAGGATGTAAGGCGCACGGGTCGTATAGCGTGAATGGGAATACAGGCCCATCATCCATTTCTACCACGGGGCCATATGACAATGTAGCCCAATCTGAAGATGTGGAAGACTCGCCATGAGGTGTTTGGGTGAAATCCATAGTGTGGGACTAGCAAGTAGCACCGTATCGCGAAGAGAATGAGATGTGTCAAATGATCGTCGTCGACAGGGGATGGGTGTTGCGTACCTTTTTTATATACGCCTTCTACCAAGTACAGACGATTCCTCATTGTGGATGACCTGTCATAATTTCACCCGATGGGGATACGAGGAGTCCGAAATGTACGGGACGTAAGTTCCGTGAATCTAATTCCAAGTCTGACTCGTCCTAGAAGAGTCGAAACGCGATCATCACCAACCGTTTACTGATGGAAAAATTCAGTTGGGCTATGTGAGAAACTAAGAACCCATACAGGAACCCAAAGCAATAGCAACACCGCCCCGAGTTCCGGTGGCCTTCACCCTCATACTGGGGTTGTACTGTGTGGCCCTTGGCCTGGCCACATGTGATACGCGAACACTCCAGCTGAGTGGTTACGTCCACTGAGATGTTCATTTACCACGGGACATGTTTAGAACTCACTTTATTTGATAGCACGTTGTAAAGCATCAATAGCCCACTTACTGATCCATGACAACGGTGGAGGCTCTATGCATCCGATTTTGAGGGAGATTGCATGCAAGCTCTTACATGTCCCCAGTGAACTCGGACTGGGATGGGAAAGCTGGCGAAACGGGTATTACATCATACACCCTGTTTTCGATGGAACACCCACTCACTGATAATGCTCCAGCCAGTTGTTTGTTTTGCACGCCCAAAGTGTGAAATAAAATGAAGTGTCGCCACTCTCCTTTCCGGCGTGTCCGCAATGAAACACCGTGTGAAAGCTTTGTACCTGGGTGCGATACACACAGGATGGCCAGTTGATACGCCGTCCTGTAAATATTAGTTGACCATCCTGTAAGATACACGTCACGTTCTGTACAGAACGAGATGTGTGGTATTATACTCTCCTTTAGCAGGCTGACGAATGCGATAGCCTGTTGCGCACCTGGACCAGCCCCACGTAGAATCTTCGATGGCCAGTTGATACGCCGTCCTGTAAATATTAGTTGACCATCCTGTAAGATACACGTCACGCTCTATACAGAACAAGATGTGGTATTACACTCTCCTTTAGCAGGCCGACGAATGCGATAGTATGTTGCGCACCTGGACTAGTCCTGCGTAGAATTTTCGATGGCCTTTGATGCACAACACATGCGCGATATGACGTGTGACTCAAGGTACCGACGTGAGTCTGAAAATAGAGGAAGAAAGAATACACTGAGCAACGGTCAAGTAGGGGAGATGATGAAGGATATATCGCCCAAGACACCAATTTCACCCAGTGTTCATATATATAATATTGGCGCGCCTAAACGCAGAGAGTGCTGTAAAGGCGCCATAATGACTAGGGGCTTGGAAGTCGATACGGGTACGTGTCGGTTGGAATTACAGGAATTTAAGTCACGTACTACTAGTAATTGGCGCCTTAGCTGTCATATCCGCGGATGCAGCATTTCATATTCTCCAGTGGGAATAATAAGATTCTGAGTCCGGGCAACAGTATTCGCTTTGCTGCTGTTGTGGTCGGCTCCCCCAGTAACAGGCAGCCTGATGCTAGCAGGTCATGAAAGGACATGACGGGCACATTGGTGAACTTCGTAGAATTGTCGATGGCAGTATAATCTTGAGCGGTTATAAGAAATCCTTCTGTAGCGCGGGAAACCCCGAAGCGCCTGGCCGTGCGCCACCCCCTTAGGCACATGAGGATCAAAAGTCGTAAGCGCTGGGCCAGATGGCCGCCCCGGCATGCTCCGACTGGCTTACTGACTCGGAATAACCAATCGCCGACTCGGTAGTACCATGAAGTTGGTTGAACAACATTCTTTCAGTTTGTGGTTGACCCTCCATTGGTAAAGTCAAGACGCTCGGCCAGGTAATGTATCCGCGTGCGCAGTGTTACAGAGTAGTAACCTTCAGAATTCAATGGTTCGTGTCCCTGCCAAGAATTACGATGAGTCAAAGCGAGCTCGGTGAGCGCTTATGAGTTGTTGATGAACTTCCGCTTCCGTCACAGAGAATAACAATAACCTAGTTTGACAGTTGACACCATGTGGCTCTTGGTCCCACATACAAACGAATCTTCAGTGGCTACCACTCTCGACGTCACATATAAAAGACCTTTAAAGGTGGCTCAAGGTGGTTTCTCACACCGGTGGCCTTGGATCGTCCCTTCTGTCACAACTCATAAACCCGGCGGTCGAAAGGGTATATGCCTTGAGTCGACCGTCGTCTACCTCGATCGAGGAGCGACAGATGCAGTCCACGTTTGTTGCTCTGGGTGTTTCTGTTGTCAGTGATCCTTTGAGTTCGGGAAACCTTATCTATGTTGAAACCGAGGCTTCCCAAGACAACTGTGGCGGCTACTCGCCTATTTTTTATGAGGTACTGATTCACATCATACTGTGCCCTCTGCGCTGAATACCCTGAATGGATCTGTTACTCAGTTACCACCATCATCCATAATGCTTGGCGCCATGACTTCAACTTATCACTCGGCCGTTTGAACCTAACATCAAAGTAACTCGGAATCTGATCGATCTCACATTGAAATCGCATCATAAACACTCACTCCGCTTTGTGTTCACGTCGTCTGTGGACACTACGCAGTCCTGGGATCGCGCACGAGGACCATTCCCGGCGGAGATTCAGTTCGACCCCTCCTGCGCTGTGGGATCTGGATACTTGGAATCCGAATACGGGGCGGGCAGTGTTTGATCCGCGATGCTTATCCATTGTCCTAGATTACCGACAAGAGCGGCGACGGCCCGACGGATCGTGAGTACCAGCGGCCCGGGGCTGGGTACCTATTGTCGTCAAGTCTACGCTCTTGACGCGTTCCCTGATTCACATGGTTGACGTACATTGTTAGAGGATTCATGAGGCTTAGAGCACGAAGGCGATTAGGTGGTTTCTTGGATGCGAGCAGAGGTTGTGGCAACATCCGTCTTGGACGTCGCATCTGCCCAGGATGCCCTACGAGCGCTTAACATCGCACGGTCAACCCCCAGCGTCCATCCTAGACAGACACCATGTCATCCATCCGAGACGCAATCTTGAAGCAAACATCATTTCGTAGATCTGGCGATGGTTCCGTTCGTGCACCGGGTGGACCGTAGGGAGAACACGACCGAAGTCGCCTCTTCTGAAGACCTGGTCGATATCGTGAGTGTCGCGTTTCAGAGTCTTTGTAAATAATACTAGTGAACGCTGATATGTATCTCCTCTACAAGCCTGCTATCATTTTTCCGTGGCATCATAGGCCCGTAACGATGAGTTGGCGCAGGCACAAGGGTCCGTCAGTGACCACCGTGGCGCAAGTGGCAATGCGGCCTGTGGGAGAGGCGGAGACCCATTCATGGATTAAGTACTGGATCTCAAAGGGATTCATCTGAACAGACTAGAGTCGCCCATTGAAGCTTGTTCCATTTTTACCCACTAATTCCATTTAACCTCGCTCTACATATGCCTTGACCACTTAGACTTGGACCACGGACTTGAATCTCAAAGCCATCCTGCAGGGTTGTCTTGTGGAAGCGATAATCCCTCTTCTCGATGTTCAAATGCTAGCGACAGGTCAGTTGCAACTGCGATTACTGAATAGCGCAGCGTGAAGGTTCGGACTCCGCAGCAGTTCTCTTCCTTCTTTCCTCGTACTTGGCACGGGCAGCTGCTGCAGCACGAATATCTTCCCGCCGTCTTTCGGCGACCAACCTCTCTCTTGTCTCGGCCGCAGCACGTGCTTGTTCTTGTCGTCTGGTTTCCGATTCTTGCTCTTCCGCCCAACGTTTAAGGGGATCCTGATGGTGCCGCTTGCTCTCCTCTTCTCTCTTCCTCTGTTCTTCCTCGTACTCCTTGGCACGGGCAACTGCTGCAGCACGAGCATCTTCCCGCCGTCTCTCAGCGATCAACCTCTCTCGTCTCTCGGCTGCAGCACGTTCTTGCTCTTGTCGTCGGGTTTCAGCTTCTCGCTCTTCCATCCAACGTTTAAGGGCATCCTGACGGATCCGCCTGCTCTCTTCCTCTCTCTTCCTCTCTTCTTCTTCCTGTCTCTTGCGCGCCTCTTCCTCCTGTCTCCGTTCTTCCTGGAACCTGCGCTGTTCCTCGGCTTCCCTCTCTGCTCGCAACAGCTCAGCCATGCGACGACGATGCTCGGCCTCGGCCTCCTCACGCCCCTTCTGCGCCTCACGCTCCTGCCGAGCAATCTTCTCCAGACGCTCAGCCTCCTTAACGCAGGTCGAGCAAACGGAAGGCCGGGGAAGACAGCACTCCCAAGCAATTCTATGGTGACCCGCTGGACACATCGCGCTCATTTTGTACTTGCACTGCGACTTGTCGTGTGGGTTATGCAGCGCCGACGACCGACGAGGGTGGCACTTCATCGGGCACGTGTGTCCACAAGTGAGCGTGAATCCGCTTTCAAAAGCAATGCCAGGTCGCGTGAGGGCTCGAGTTATAGCGACTAGTGTACGTAACTCACCATGGTTCCGTGCATCCACCGTCTGGACATAGATTATCGAAATCGCTTGCACGCTTGAGCAGAACGGCATGTTCGGGATGCCTCTCGCACTTGGCAGGAAACCCCTGGTAAACGTACTGGCCTTTCTCGAGGAGAGTGAAGAATCGTTTCCAGAGTGCTCCCCCTTTCCTGGAATGCAAAAACGTTTGGGAGTTGCCAATCAAGATGAGGCCATCTCGGGCACGTGAGAGGAGGACGTTGAGACGCTCGGGAGAGTCCATGAAGCCGATTGCGTTGGATTTATTCGATCTTGTAAGACTTGTAATCACAATATCGCTTTCCTCTCCCTGATAGTTGTCTATAACAGCGATGTTAAAAAATGATGTATCCGCAAGTATGTTACTCACCTATCGTAGCCAGATGGATTCGGCCTTTCTTGGCTTTGAGTTCCGGTGGTGCAAAGAGGGACAGACCAGCACGCGCGAGATCCAAGGAA
>JBBPSD010000449.1:0-24435 GCA_038093415.1 Xerocomellus chrysenteron | reverse complement strand
CACTCAGTTGCTCATATCCATTAGGCTATCATCGTGTTTATGGCCGGAGAGCACCGCGAGGCGATATCACGTGTAGACGACCTCATCGCTACCGTCTCCCTCAACTCAATCTGCTATGTAGTTCAGGCACGTACACACGCCTCTACCACGCGGGGAATTTCGCTACTGACATTTCCAGCAGGCATATATGTATCTTCTCCTCGGAAACTCGCTCATTGAGCGCAGCGACTACGAGGGTGCAATACAATCGTTCGAGCATGCACGAACCCAAATGCGACACTGTGGGGGCCGACTGCTCTTGGTGCTCTCATTGGTAAGCTTCCTAATGGGAGTATTACAGCGTATCGAAATCGATCACCGACTCTGACAGATATCCGGATGGAAATTTGATGATCTCGACGTCACGATTCGACAGCGTCTGTGTGAAGCTTTATATGCAACGGATCGCACGAAGGATGCAGGCGCATCTTTTCTCAAGCTGGTAAACACTTTTAACGAAGAGGTCTATATGAACGGACCCATCACCGGTTGGATTTCTGGTGAGTTTACATTCATATATTTATTTTCATAATTTAAACATTTCCGTCAGATTTTACCCATCGGTGCCTCTCCGCTCCCGAAGGGGGCAGTGGTGCAGCTTCGAAGGCCGCACGACACGATAATTCGCCGACACCTCTTGTGACCTTCGATCCAGACGTTCCCACACCGCTATTGAGAGAGTGGGCAAAAGCAACATTGGCGAGTAGCGAGTGGAAGCATGCCTTGGTTGTCGCTACCAGCGTGAGTATCTCCCTTTACTCCGGTACCCTCGTGGCATTGACACTGACGGTTTGCAGTTCACGCTTCCCAGAGTCACCATTTATCGGGCCGTGTGTGAACGTCTGGAAGCGATCGACCGTGTAAGGGATGCAATCGAATGCTTCCACAAAATGATGAGTGAATTGGGAGGGGACGTGTCCATGAGCGGACTCATGACTGAGTGGGCTTCTAGCGAGTTGTGTTCTGCCTCTTTGTCTGCTATACATAACCCTATTGGTCAGAATTTACCCACCGATGTCTTTCCGCTCCCGGGAGCGACGGTGACGCGCCGACGCCTCACGCTATCCCCAGATCACCGAGCCGCACACCACTTCTGAGAGAGTGGGCGAAAACAACATTGACGAGTGGCGAATGGAAGGATGCTTTGTTTGTCGCCCGCAGCGTGAGTATCTCCTTTCGCTCTCGCACCCGTCGTGGGATCGAAACACTGTTGGTTTGTAGTTCAAGCTTCCCAGGGTCATTATCTACCGGATTGTATGTGAACGTCTCGAAACGATGGACCGCGCAACGGATGCGGTCGAGTGTTTCCACCAAATGGCGAGTGAAATGGGAGGAGAGACGAACCTGCATGCTGAGCACTCAGAATGGGCCATTGGTGAGTGATCGCACATCCCGTATAGGTGTCTTTGCTTACGTATCATTTCCTGTCAGACTTCAGGGAGCGTTCCTTGAAGAAACTGGAGCTTCTTGGAGATACAGCAGTGGAGGCCCAACGATATTATGAGGCCATCTCCTACTATTCAACTTCATTGTCCCTCAATTCCCCCTCCCCACAAGGCATTCTCCTCAAGCGAAGCAAGGCACATTTGTCAGCCGGGTCATGGAAGGAGGCTGTAGACGATGCAAACGAGGTACCGTACATCATTTTTGCCTCATACATGCCAAGCTTGTTCACCCGTCATCATTAGGTGATCACACTCGATCCGTTGTCGCCATGGGGCTACGAGATGAAGCATGCAGCTTTACACAAGGCAGGAGAGTTCGACAATGCAGTTGATGCGCTCGAGACGATGCTCTCGAAAATAGTAGAGTCGCCTGATCCGGACATTCGTCGTGAGTTGTATCCTCGTTACCATGATAAAGATGACGTGTTCACATTATCGACAGAGCATGGCGACCAGTACATCGGCCCATCGAGCACCCGAGCAACGATTCGCAAGATTGTTCAACGGACTATTCGTTATTCCCCACGTGTGCTCATCAACACGACAACCGGCCGTTTGCACAATCTTGCCGAACAGGCATCTGCATTCGAATCCCTGCCAATCTTCAATGAACTTGTATCATCGATGACGAGGCGCATCGACTACGTCCGGATCAAGCGTGAAGTGCGACAGTTCTTCCGATACGTGATGCTATCGCACACGTGGGAAGAGAACGAGCCATTGTTTGAGGATGTCGTACACGTAGCTGTATACGACCTGGACAAATCTCCAACTCACGATAAGCTGCAAACGTTCTGCAAGATCGTTCGGGATGCCGGATTCAATTGGGCATGGAGCGATACGTGTTGTATCGATAAATCGTATCACTTCGTGCACCAAGAAGCCCTGGCCACCATGTTCAAGTGGTACCAGGGTTCGGCCATGATGATCGTTTTCCTTCGTGGTGTTCGGTCCCTATCGCAGCGCGGCGCTCTTATGAGAAGTATTTGGAATACTCGTGCCTGGACACTCCAGGAATACTTGGCTGCCAAGGTCATCCACTTCTACACTGAAGATTGGAGTCTCTATCTAGATTTGGAATTGCCGAACCACAAAGAATCACCAGAAGTGATTTCGGAGATGGAGCAGGCCACCGGGGTGTCTGCACAGAAACTGATGGCACTTCGTCCTGGCTTAACAAGCATTCGGGAGAAACTATGTCTCGCTTCGACCAGGCAGACAACACTGGTAGAAGACGCTGCATATTCATTGTTCGGCATTTTCTCTGTTACCGGTATACCTGCAACATACGGCGAAGGGGAGGGTTCACTGGGACGATTATTGGCGCATGTTCTCACCGGATCTGGAGATGTGAGCATCCTTGCATGGACGGGGGAGTCTGGCAGCTACAACAGTTGTCTGCCCGCCCATATCGCAGTCTTCAATGAACTAGCAATGTCGTACGTCCCGGCACCCATTCAGGATGCCGAGATGGAAAGAATGATCACCGCGTCGCACTCTTCTTCATTCGACCTCGATGTGGCCCTGAGACTATACGAACGCCTCGACGAGCTTCCTGCGCCTTGGTTCGCAGCGAGTCGGATGAAACTTCCATGCATCGCTTTCCCGCTCCCAGCTTTTTCACGACACGGCCGCGTTTATCGCGCCAACACTCTTGCATTTGGGATGGTAGAAATCAGAACAAGACATGACCTCTCTCGGATGAAATCTCTATATCTCGTTCATCCCTGGTTGGATACCCTCCTGGAGCGCGAAGATATGCAAAGTGTATGTGTGAAGGATGACATCGTGCTACCACCCTCACCGAACACGGATGATGAAGAGATCTGTGACGAGAATATCGACGATGATTCCTCGTCGCTTCCTGAACCCGAATCTCCGTCACTCCCTCTTCCTGTGTGTATAGTATCAGTGGACAGAGAGACGAGCGCACGACGGCTCGTTGCCCGTCTTAGACAGCCATTTGGTGCGCTCCTGGTCACGCCTGCAGCGACGGGTCGACGGGCGGTGGATTACAGGCGGGTGGCGGCCGATAGCATGATCACCATACAGTTTCAGGAAAACGTCTCGTTGGCTGATATTCTCGACAATGTACGCACAATCGATGTTTTGTAACTTGCGTAGCATCTCGGACGACAATTGACATACTGTATTTCATTGACTATGCCACAGCAATTCAACGTTCGAACCTACACGACGGCGATTTTGTAACCTCTTCCAAGGCTCGTTGAGGGCTCAGGCCTCGGGGCAGACAATCCTATTGACGTTCGATCGTGCCTCCACGTCAAAAGAAATCGAGGGCACAGGTGAATGTGCACAGGATTACGCGGCGCGGTACGGAGCCTCCGAACGGGTACCCCACCATCTAGTAGGAGTCTGAGCCAGGAGCCAGTGTTTCGTCAATCGCGTTGTGCCAGTGGGTCACGGTGTGCGGTGTCGTTGTTTTTTGAAATGCGATACGCAGGAAAGGGGACATAAATGTTAACGTAGTTTCTTCCTTCGGTTTTGCCGGTCGCGCAGGCATGAGCGTCCTTGCCACGACGGACCACCCCGAGATCATCTGTATAGATGTGACGATGTTGTTACCCGTTCATGACGCATGACGGCCAGTGGACAGATATGGTTGAACTCGTATATGTTGTTCGTTTAGGTTTTGATTAGGTCTGGTGACTAGTCTACCAGCGAAGATCAGCATGGCACACGAGAAGACCACCTCGAAGAATTTTATTGGAAAATTACTACGCAGCCGGAGACTAGTGAGTAGATGATCGTTGCGTCTGTATGAATTAGGGTGACGACCTGAACGTACCCCAGGTTCTGCCCCCCTGGTGTCAAGGTGCATTATTCTCAGATACGGTAATGATAATTGTGTGAACTTGAGTCTCGGCGCCGTTATCTAGGCGTTGCTTCTGGCGCGTCGCATTGGGGGGTCAAAGAATCACCTGGGCGACATCGACTGGCGACAAATCTGAATGAATGCCCTTCAGTCGGTGCACCTCGCCAAAGGGCAAATATTGGTTTTGAACTACATGAACCTCACCACGTCAGCACCGCCCTTCGCATCGCCATCTTCACCCTACAATTGAAGCGAAATTCGCCTTGAGTGCCAGCAAGTGGCGCTTGCTGGTCTCACCATACACCACCGCACGCCGTGATAAGTCCATAAACGCGTAACACGGCTTGTTTTGACGGCGAAACAATATCTTTAGACGCACGTGGACCAAAACTCCCCGTTCCCCCAGAGGGACCGCCCCTGTGGCAATGCGGGTATCGTTGGCGCCTTAGCACCGTGTGCTGGCTGCGTAATTAAGGGGAAGGTCTTGAAGAAAAAATGGAGGAACAAACCCGAGAAGGGTGAGGGGATACCGGGACGTCTCTTCTTGTCACTTATGATGACGTCATCAAGCGCTCACGAAGGTTCGAAAACGCCATGCTATTGTTCGAGGATGCGGACAGCAAGGAAGGGCAACAGCAGATTACCTCCTGGGCCGACTCGATGCACTGAACACCCCCTGCCAACTCCTCCTTTGGAGATGAGGATTCCACTGCATTGGCTTTGCACCGTTTCGTGATCTGTACGAGCCGTTCGATTTCCTTGTCGTGTGCGGCGGATTTGTACGCGTTCCATAGGACACTCCCGGGGAGCTCCAAAAATTCTATGTTGATGGTCGGCGACCGCTTGTTGGATCTGTCAATCGTCGATATCGTTCCAACTTTTAGAATCCATGCTTACCACATTTGATCAGGGAAAGGGAAACGGTACAAGAGCAGAAAGCATGAATAAAGGACGTACGAAACTAGAGTATGATTTGGCGTGGCCAGGGCACTTCGCGCGTCTTCAACGGGACATCGATGGAAATCTCGAGGAAGGGGTTGGCTCAACGTATTCGGCGCGACCGTTCCTTGATGAAATGTCCACACACACGAGTATCAACTCGCCGAGATGAGCAGTACGTGAGAGGACGAGTGAAATGCTCGCTTGACTGTGCACTGTGGGACTGCGTGTTAAGTGAGCATGGGGGAACTGGGTCACCAGATATACGTACATCACGGGGTGAGACTGGCTTTACAACCTGCCCGTAAGGCATTCGAAAAAGGCATCATGCGCAGGGAGGATCTCGGCAACACCCGGTGTCGATTTCTCGCCTTGTTCCTATGCATGTTTTTGTGACGGCGGTGCCAAGTTGGTGGCGTATTCCTCGGTGTCAATGGAACGCGGCCCGGGTGAACAAGCGCCGAAAACACGAGGTGATGGAACCTGTGCGCTGATCAGTGATCCAAGGGCAACGGATATACAATGCAAAGCAGGCATACGAAGAACAACTTCCGAGTCTTCACTGACTTTCTCCATCGCTCTCCTACATCATGATTGTGTCACTGATGTGACCACGTCGCCGACGATGAACGTTGCGTGTGTACTGGTGAAATAACATTGCATTTACTAGAAAGCTGACCGTTGGACAAGAGTGTTCCCGGCACCTCGAAATCGACGGTAGCGAAATAAAGGCAGTGACATTTGTAGCGAATGGCAGCCTTTGCCGGTGGCAGGTAGTATATCGCTGGCGGTGGTGAGAGTGGGGACGGCAAACAAATGGCAACCATGGCAGCGGGGAATGTCCTGTGTCTCGCTGTGTCAAAGTATTGCAGATTCGGACAAACGATGGCGGCATCAGACGTTCAAGACGGCATCTTTCATTGAAAGAGTCGATCATTTTTCTCGTCAAAATTGCACAGCCACGGGGTAACACTAACGCTCGCACTCAACCACAAGGGTTGATCGCAACAGCCACCCATGCCATGTCCATTAGTCTGGGACAACACTTGCTCGTGGACAAGCAATCCCGTTGTTCGGCAATCGCCTCCTCTGGTCCATCAACCACCTCTTCATAGTACAATCAAGGAATTTGAAGCATCCACAGGGTCAACAGTCTCGGAATTCTGACCAGTTCACGAATCACGATATCCAAAATGCCACATGCACTGCCCTACCACAGCATGGGATATTCTACAAATGATACCGTCATGTTTTGGGACATATCAAGTCGTTAAAACATGCCTAGCTCGGTCTCGTCCAACACCTCAAGACATATTCAGTCGCACTCTCCCCAGACGGCCGGTTTCTCGCAATTGGTGGACACAACAAGAAAATCGTCATCAAAGACCTCAGGGACGTCTTGCCTGCATCCTTTCGACTGTAAGTATCGTCTACTGTTGGATTATGACGTATCCCAATGGTTTTACTGCCAATCCACCTTACTTCGATGTTAACTCGACACGGACACCGATCGCCTTATCCCTCAGTTACCAATCATTGACATCACTGCTGCACTCGATTTCTGGAAGCAGGACTGACTCGCATCACGCACTCGCCAACAAAGCTCTCGTAGGAGCGTTTGAAACATTGGGACATAGCGATGGAAGATGCCGAAAACATGAGTCTTCGTTCGTTCTCCACACGCTCATGTTCATTTAAAAATCTATCAAGATTCATCCATCCGTCATTGGCTACATCGCCCAGAGCCTCGCACTCATCGGCGGAGGAAACAAGGCGGAGGGTTGTCGTGTGTATGACCTGGCATTCAGGCACTACCATACAATTGACGTCGATCTTATCCTTTTAATCAAGGTGCGTGTTCTGCGCACCATGGAACTTGGTGCCCATCAGCTACTTATCTCACTTAGGCCGTGGTCCTTTTCATGGCTGGGGAACATGAAGATGCGGTAGCGCGCGTTGGCAACCTCATCGCTACAGTGCATTCCAATTCATTCTGCTATGTAGTTCAGGCACGTATACACGCTCTACTACGCGGGAAATATCACCACTGACATTTCCAGTAGGCATATATGTATCTGCTCCTTGGAGAATCGCACATGGAACGCAGCGACTACGAGGGTGCTATACAATCTTTCGAGCATGCACGAGCCCAAACGCGACACTATGAGGGTCTACCACTTTTGGTGGTCTCGTTGGTAAGCTTCCTGCAACGTATCGAAATCGTTCACCAACTCTGACAGATATCCGGATGGACATTTGATGATCTCGACATCATGATTCGACAGCGTCTGTGTGATTCCCTGTATGCAGCGGGTCACACGAAAGATGCATGCGAATCTCTTATGAAAATCGTAAATACCATTGATGATGCCGGTTATGTGAACGGACCCATCATCAAGTGGGTTTCTGGTGAGTCTATGTTTGACCAGTTTGGTTGCCGTGCGTCCGAAACTTCTCCACAGATTTCACCTGCAGATACCTCTCTACTCCCGAGAATGACGGCGACGCGGCCTCGAAGACCGCCCCGCACAATGAAGCGCCGACACCTCTTGCAACCTTCGATTCATGGACTCCCACTCCGCTATTGAGAGAGTGGGCAAAAGCAACGTTGGTGAGTAGCGAGTGGAAGGATGCCTTGATTGTCGCTGCCAGCGTGAGTATCTTGTTTCGCTCTGGTACCCCTTGTGGGATTGACGCTGTGATGGTTTTCAGTTCACACTTCCCAGAGTCACAATTTATCGGGTCGTATGTGAATGTCTGGAAGCGATCCACCGTGTAACGGATGCAATCGAATGTTTCCACGCAATGATCAATGAATTGGGAGGAGAGGTCTACATGGGTGGACCGATGCCCGGGTGGGTTATGTTCTACCTGTTTGTCTCCCATACAGTCAACGTTTTTGGTCAGATTTCACCCACCGATGTCTCTCCGCTCCCGGGTCCGATGGTGATGTGCTGATGCTTTATGCTACCCTCAATTCACCGACCCCTATCCCACTTTTAAGAGAGTGGGCAAAAGCAAAATTAATTCGTGACTCGTGGAGAGATGTCTTACTCTCTGCTGATAGTGCGAGTATCTCCGTTTGCTCTCGCCCCCATCGTGGGATTGATAACGTTGGTTTGTAGTTCACACTTCCAAGAGTCACCATTTACCAGGTCGTATGTGAACGTCTCGAAACGAGATGCCGCGTAACGGATGCGGTCGAGTGTTTCCACCAAATGACGAATGAATTGGGAGGCCTGCATGGAGAGCACTCGGAATGGGCTGTTGGTGAGTGGTCGGGCATCCCGTGTAGATGCTGTTGCTTACGTAACGTTTTGTGTTAGACTTCAAGCAGCGTTCCCTCAAGAAACTGGAGGATCTCGGAGATATAGCAGTGGATGCCTAGCGATATCATGAGGCCATCTTGCACTATTCGACCGCATTGTCCCTCGATTCCCCCTCCCCACAATGCATTCTCATCAAGAGAAGCAAGGCACATGTGGCAACCGGGTCATGGAAGGAGGCTCTGGATGATGCAAACCAGGTACATCATTTTTGCCTCGTGGGGGTCAATCTTGTTGACCTATCATCATCAGGTAATCACACTCGATCCGTTGTCGCCATGGGGCTACGAGGTGAAGCATGCAGCTTTACACAAGGCAGGAGACTTCGACGATGCGGTTGATGCACTCGAAATGATGCACTCAAAGATACTGCAGTCACCTGATCCGGGCATCTGTCGTGAGTTGTATTCTTGTTACCACGATAAAGATGACTCGTTCACATTATTCGACAGAACATAGTGATCGGTACATCAGCCCATCGAGCACACGAGCAACGATTCGCAAAATTGTTCAACAGACTATTCGTCATTCCCCACGTGTGCTCATCAACACGACCACTGGCCGTCTGCACAATCTTGCCGAGCAGGTGTCCGCATTCGAATCCCAGCCAGTCTTCAATGAACTTGTATCATTGATGACGCGACGCATCGACTACGTCCGGATCAAGCGTGAAGTGCGACAGTTCTTCCGATACGCGATGCTATCGCACAAGTGGGAAGAGAACGAACCACTGTTCCAGCAGGTCATACATATAGCTGTATATGACCTGGACAAATCTCCGACTCACGACAAGCTGCAAACGTTCTGCAAGATCGCTCGGGATGCCGGATTTAACTGGGCATGGAGCGATACATGCTGCGTCAATAAATCAGATCACTTCGTGCACCAAGAAGCACTGGTCGCCATGTTCAAGTGGTACAAGGGTTCGGCCATGATGATCGTTTTCCTCCGTGGTGTTCGCTCTCCATCCCAGCGCGGCGCTCTTGTCAGGAGCATTTGGAACACTCGTGCCTGGACGCTGCAAGAATACGTTGCTGCCAGGGTCATCCACTTCTACACAGAGGATTGGACTCCCTATCTGGATCTGGAGTTGCCGAACCACAAAGAGTCACCAGCAGTGATATCGGAGATGGAGGAAGCCACCGGAGTGTCTGCACACCAATTGATGGCACTTCGTCCGGGCCTAACCAGCATTCGGGAGAAATTGTGTCTCGCTTCGACCAGGCAGACAACACTGGTAGAAGACGCTGCATACTCTTTGCTCGGCATTTTCTCGGTTACCGGTATACCCGCCATATATGGTGAAGGGGAGGGTTCACTAGGGCGTCTGTTGGCGCATATTCTCACCGGATCTGGAGATGTGAGCATCCTTGCATGGACCGGGGAGTCTGGCAGCTACAACAGTTGCCTGCCCGCCCACATCACTGTATTTAACGAACCAGCGATGTCACACCTTCCGCCACCCATCCAGGAAGGCGAGATTGAAAATACCATCACCGCGTCGGACTCTTCTTCATTTGACCTCGACGTGGCCCTGAGGCTATACGACCGTCTCAACGAACTTCCTGCCCCTTGGTTCGCAGCGAGTCGGCTGAAACTTCCATGCATCGCTTTCCAACTCCCATCTTTTACACGTTATGGCCGCGTTTATCGCGCGGACACTCTTGCCTTTGGGATGGTGGAAATCAAAACGAGACAGGACCTATCTCGGATGAATGCCCTATATCTCGTTCACCCATGGTTGGATACTCTCATGGAACGCGAAGATATACAAAGTGGCGTATTCGTAGAGGATGATGTCGCGCCACCCTCACCGAACACGGACGCAGAAGAGATCTCTGATGAAGAAATCGACGATGATTCCTCATCGGTTCATGAACCCGAATCTCCGTCACTCCCTGCTCGCGTGCATATGATACCGATGGACAAAGAGACGCGAGCACGACGGCTCGTTGCCCGTCTTAGGCAACCATTTGGCGCACTCTTGGTCACGGTGACATCGACGGGTCGACGTGCGGTGGATTACAAGCGGGTGGCGGCTGATACCATGATCACCGTGCAATTTCAGGAGAACGTCTCGTTGGCTGATCTTCTCGACAATGTAGGCACGCTCGATGTTTTGTAACATGCGTAGCATCTCGGACGACAATGGACATGTTTCGCTGACTTATGTCACAACAATTGAATGTTCGAACCTATCGGTTACTCGGGCTCGATGCGAGTAAGTGACATGTGCTCGGACACGACGGAGATTTTGCAACCTTTTCCAAGATCCTCTGAGGACTCGGACCTCGGGTCAATCCTATTGACGACTCTTCCTCCCCTCCGTACCCGAACACAGAACAGAGAACAGAATTGTGGCATGGGAGGTCTACCGGGGGCTGACGAAGGTGCCGTTCGATCGTGCCTCCACGCCAAAAGCGGACTAGATGGTCTGAATCCCCGGTGGTCTAGATTCGGTGCCCCTCCGGCGACTTCGACAAGGCGATTTCCATCGTTCAGGAAGCCGTACAACTCACTCCAGGCCATCAAAGTAATCGCGCTGAGATCCCTGGAATTCCTTGACGTGGCAAGCATAATCTGAAGGACCGCTTCCAAGTCGGTATTTATTTCTACACCAAGATGCAAGGTAGCGGATTATCGACCCTCATCAAGCTCCGTTCCGAGCTGCTTCCAGAGGAGAGTCGAACGCAATCATAAGACATGGAATAGATAGAGTGGCAGAGGTACAGTACAGGTGGTATATCCAGAAAACATGCATGACATAGAGTACTAATCAAACTTGGGTATTCATCAACAGCCGTGAAAACGCAGAGACGTGTGCTTCGCAGATGGCCGCGAACCAAAATTCGTGCTCGGAATTGTGTTCCTTGATGAGGTTATGAGCGAGCTCGTGGGCGAGGGCGAAGAACCTGGATTCAATGATCTTATCTACACTGGAAGAGAATGATACATGTGGAAACGGAACACACCACGATCTCTGGGCTTGCTGCCAATCACCTTTCTGAACGTCCTGGTCGTCTGGGGTGTCTAGTATCAGCGCAATGTCTCATAGCACCAGGGTAAGGTAGCACTCACGCCATGCTTCGAAGTACCGCAAATTAAGGAAGATGCTTCCATCCCGATTGAATGCAATCGGCCCTCCAGCAACGTCATAGAAAACATGTAAGACTGTCAACGAGAGACCGTATACCTCAACAAGAGGGGTGATGACATTGACAAAACGAGCAAGTATATCATGCATGTTGATCATGAAAGCGTCAGCGTCGGAAACATCTACACAAAACGGTTTCTCATCGTTAGGGTCTTCGCCAGTGTCCATTGAAACCGAATTACCTTCAGTAGTAAAGACCTTCACGTCCCCCATTGTTCCTGACACATCCTTCAAGTAGCGTGAATGACGACGAAAGCCCCAAGCTCACCACGAAGTTTCAGTTTTCCGGTCATTCCAGATACATCACAGTAGCCCACATTGGGGAACTCCCTGATTTCCTCCACCTTGTTGCGGTGATGAAGGAGGGAGGGAAGGAGCTTCCCCGCTTCGGGATTACACGCTTTCATTGCCTTGCCTACATTTGCTCCTGAAAGACGCATCAATAAATATCAATGTAAGTGTTCGCGAAACTCACGTATATAACTCTGAGGTATCACTTGGCGCGGAGTCCTGACAAGAGGATCAATGATATGGAATCCGCTCACTGGTCAAGCTTACCATGGACGCTGTGGAAATGCAGCATCCCGGGTCTCCGAGGCCCGCGCGCGTGGAATGAATCGACGTGTAAAGTTCTGGATCGGAGTGCGAGTATTGCTTGATACACGGTCGACAGAATGATGCAGCAGTGTGGGTGAAGGAGCATTCGCTGACGGAGTGCAAGAGCCGCCAGGTGCGAGGCGATTTGTAGAAGGCTCATCGCTTGCAACAACAGTACTGGGACCGGTCGTCGTGACGGATTGCCCGGATACATGATCCGTTGCATGTTTGGGGATGTTGTCAATTACGGAAACTGCGTGGACCTGTTAGCAGACTGCTGGCGGAGAAGGCATACAGAACCGACCATCAAACCCACTTCGTTTCAAAGTCTTCAAGGGCGTGGAAAGAATCGTCGTAAGGAGAAGGGTGTCGCTGAGCTTGGCTGTTCCAAACAATAGCCGACAAAGAGCTGTTGCAATTCTTTTCACCTTAATGAGTACTACAAGCAAGACCATAGAAGGTGGGTCGTCCCAACTCACTCGTACATGTCCGGTTCCGCGTTGCCGGAAAGCCACAATTCAATCCGCCCGCCTTCGTCACGCTTCGTAACTGCCCCCATATCTTGATTTCGCGTCGTCTGATCCTTTCCGATGATAAGAGTTTTGGATACGAGCAACCTCTTGCAGATCCTGACTCTGAAATTCTCGGCGCTGGGAAGCGAGACTTCGGTATGGGTGGCAGCCTCGCGAGTGAACAATGGGAGACGCTGAAGAATCAATGACCGAACTGTTGTAGACTTCTCAGTGTCCCGAATCTCCTTCGATTCTTTGTACTTCTCTTGGACTACGGTGCTCAACTGACGACACCCCAAGGACGCATAAAAGTCTGTTGCATGACTTCAGCCAGAAGCAGCAAAAACGATAACCCATGCGCACCTTCTAGCCCGGAGTCCCGTGGCGCCACAAAAATGGTGTCTCCGAAGAGTTGGTAGGAATCCATGTCGTCAGCGATGACGATCTCCCCAGGTTCCCGCAAAACGCGTTCGTATTCCCCCCCGTCAGTAGTATTCTTGCGACGGATACCGAGTAAAATCGGTTTGGACATCATCTTGCTTAGTGTAATATTGGGAATGCGGCGGCTACGAGAGGCAAGGTCACGCAGCTCAGCCAGAAAGCTATTATCTGCGGGTAAGTTTTAGTGGAGACAGAAGTATCAACCCACATACCCTTCATACCCTCCAGCGAGATCATAGAACCGCTCTGGATCTTCTACCAAGCTCTCTGCAATATCCCTTACGGATGGCTCGTTCTTCGAGCCGCAATCCCCCAAAAAGCGGTTTGCATTGGAACCGAAATCCACAAAGACAAACAACTTTGCGTGAAATCCTTCTCCTTGCCCCAAGTAACATTGGGTGGGAGCCAGGTGGTGCCAACCAGTAGAAGATCTCGTTGGGACTATAGGCAACTCGGAGAGTCTGGTACGCTCCCGTTGCGAAAAGCCTGGAACACTATTGGAGTAATATGCAGAACAAGATAAAAAGAAAACCTACTTTGGATACACTCAAATAAACTTTCAAACCATTGGCGGGCCGTCTCTTCATTACTAGGTGGCGTGGTTTCCAGCAATTGGATAAGCGTAGACGTGGGTGGATGTTGCTGTACACCTAGTTCAGTGACAGGAGCTTTCCGATAATTGTCCTGCATGACAGAAAAGCCAAGCGCTTTCCACTGAATACCCAAAAATACCTGGAACGGGATATTAGCAGGAAGAACAGTGGAGAAAAAAAGCATCTTACATTTCCCGGCTTTTCCAGACAAGTTTCGTCCTTTTTTTCTGCAGGTATGAATGCGATATCTCGGAAGTCGTCTGGATTGTAATGTGAATATTTCAACAGGAGGTTGTCACACAGATATTTGAAAGCGGTTTCCCTAACTGTGGTATCTGGTGCAACACTAGAGAGTGTTACAATCGTCTCCAACGGAGGGTCACGACGTAAACCAAGGCGATAGAGCAGTCCGGCTAGATAGTATACGATTAATTGTGTTCCATTACAACGAAGTCGACTGTTTACCTTCGCCTGATTCATTCCGCCAGTTCTCACCCCAATCGATCACGGGCAGTTGAAGCTTCCGGAAGGTGTCCAGAGGCGGGTAGAGGTCGAGGGCCCGATAACGACGTTTCTCGCCCATATCACCTTGTGCTCCTTCCGCAGTGAAAGCCTCGAGTACTTCTAACATGGAGAAGTCATTCGGGGTCAGGGTATCTTGTACTTCAAGGAGATAGCTGATGAGGTCGGATATACTCCAGCTCCCAGTGTCTACCATTCTGAGTGCACTGAATGAGCAAGCACAAAAATGGAAGATTATACCTTCCTACCTATCTAAAAGCAGCTGAGGAGGAACATATTTTCGAACGCCGATCGATGAAAGCATCCGTTCCATATCTCCCTTGGTTTCCAGGCCCGCAATGAACTGAACGATTGGCAGGTAAAGATCTCGGAACAAGACAGTGTTTGCGCTGGAGAGGTATGACTCCTCCGGGGGACGAAGTCCGTGAGATGTAGGGATACAATCCTTGCTCCTGAATATTGACTTCGCTAAACCATACAGCTCATCTGAAGGTGACGGCCATACGGCAGCGAGGACGCTTAGAACGCGCTCGGCCCATTCGATTGATAGAGTGAAGTCATATGTTGGATCGGCCGACATGATTTCTGGTTGCGAAATGTGGCGGAGCCAGTCGAAGACGGTGAACTCCTGCCAACCGAAGCTCACGAGTTCCGTGGGAGTGAACCTCGTGGTGATATCATGGGGCATGAGGGATGCAGGAAGCGGACCATCCAAGGGAATACATGCTGTGAGAGACTCCGAACCCATGAAATATTTGATCGAGGACAGATGAAGTGGGGTTCCATTTGCATTACTGAGAGTGATCTCGCTCAGCAGTTGAGCAGTGGTGCGTGCCGAACCATCCTTCCGAGTCAACCACCACTGAAGGCAGGCAACTAGCTCTTCTTGGTTAAGAGCATGTTTGCGGAGATCTTCTAAGACGTCCAGGACCGTTGCAGGGGATATCTTGTGTTGGTCGGGCAGTGCCTCAACGATATGAGGACACTCTTGAATGACATACTGGGGAAGCATCGGTAGGTACTTGAGGAACCTAGCAAGGGCCAGGTCATATTCTTTGATTTCTGGCGCCCAGCAAACACCGGTAGATGAGAGAAGCCTCAGAGGCGCAGTGAAGCACCCATAAAATGCAGCCTCTAGTAATTGTGCAACCTTCGCTGAGGGCGTAGAACGGTGGAAAGTGAAGAATTTGAGGATATGAAGGAACTGCTGATTCAATGTGTCTTGCAACTCTGCCGGTAGTCGAGAATCCGGAGTATCATCGAAACCCGCCGCTCCTTCCCATGCATCTCGAATCTTGGAAAGTTCCAGCTCATATACAACGCGAGACACGCAACCCCCAACATATAATAGTTCCTCATTCCAGACTAGCACCAGCAATGTATAAGCCATTTATACGAGTCTTGAGAAAAGGAGCACTCACTAGCAATATTCCTATCGCTAGGGGGCCATGAGCAGTTGGACGTCACTATAGGACAAGTGACTTACATGAAATCTATGGATTCACGCTCTACAGTAGGAATGAAGTACGAAGCCATGTGACCACCAAAACCCGTCGTTTGTCCAGTGGCGTGACCCTAGAAATCAAGGTCGACAGAAGGTACAGCACAGCGATATAAACACAGACGATGAATATACGTGTGTGCATAGCCCTGGAAACAGGTCAGCCGAAATCCTCACGGTTGAAATCAGGTTTACCAACCCGTTCAAGTCGGCGCGGAGTCCTTGAAAAATAGAGTCACACATACCCATCTGGTCGTTCTGAACTGCGATGCTCCGATCATATTCGTCTTTGCCAGTCTTTACATGCCCAATCAACAAGGTTGCGAATAGACGAGTAGCTTTAAGAACTCACATAAATCAAGCCATACTTGAGCTGCGATGGTGGCTGCTTCTTCGTAGACCGGAGTAATTCCGCTGAACATTTTTCGTCCAGTTCAACTTTCACCTCCGCAGTGAATACAGCGAGGTCGACTGCTGTTCCGTGCAGCCGTGTAGGATCTCCAGGTTGCTGTAGGGATATCAGAGATCCTAGGTGGTGGTTGACCAGAAGAGAAGAGGCTTACCTTGTTGTGGGACTCGCCAATCCCCTGAGATGGCGATTCTCCGCTCCCTGTGTGTACCGCGTGCACGACCTCCACCTCGATGGTTATCGCTAGATAAATACAGTCGTCCACGCATACACAACATAACCATGAACCAGACTCACGATGACACTGGATCTCTTTCACGTTCATAATGCTCAAGGGACTGGAATGTTTCAGCTCCCCAGGAACGCCAACGGCCTGAACGGTCCCTGGCAGCTTCTTGATGCGCCCGATGCAATGTTCGTCAACAAACACCCCAACTTCCCTTAAATTAACCATGAACGTGATTGAAGATGCAAGGAATCGCATAAACTCTAATGCCGGTGGTATGGGACCCGCTTCACGCAGGGGGATTTCAAATGTCGTCCATGGATGTCGAGTCTCTCTCGAAGCGAGATTACCACGGCGAACATATAGCTAGTGCCAAGATGAGAATGTAGTACCTTACGAAGAAAGATCTGCATACCTGATCTTCATTATTTCTCCAGTAAAATTGCATCCCATGTCCTCTAATGGTATTTGCGTCGACACGAACCCAAAAGAAGATAAGACCGTACCTCCAGAAGACACGAATGGACTGTCCGTCACGGAAAATAGGCTATAAAACCCTGCGAAAGAATCGACCTAGCATTTTCCAAAGGACTTGAGAAAATATATTCTACTGACCGACACCGAAGGCACCGATCTTCTCTGGGCCAGGGTTCCCTTCAGCTGACAAGTGCAGAAAAATATGAGGCAGAGCGAGAAAAAGAATAATAATCAACACACCAATTTTTGGGAGTCGCATCCAATCTTGCTCTGTGAACGCATCCCCGTTGTTTCTGAACGTCCATTGCGCAACCTTGAAAATGTGATCAGCAAATCAGGGTGAGCATGGGAGGGACAGAGCGCCAATACAGATGTAGACTTCAGATCAGGGAATGTTGATACATTGAGGCTTTCTTCCCTTCGGTCTCTCCGGCCCAGGTATGCTGCGGTTTCAAAGTGGATCTCAACCGCGTGTGATCGAGCGTCGTCAGAATTCTGAAGCAGCTCTCGGAATACTGACGGGACAAGACATTTGAGAGAAGAAGCGCACTAAATATCAAGCAAGTTCCTTACCGGTGAACTCGCCAGAGTAGCGTGCCAACACTTTATCAATCAGCGCACGCTGGTTAACCTCTACCGGTTCATCTGTCCCAGTTTGCCACTTAAGGATTCCAAAGTGACGCCAAGTATGAGAATGATGAAGGTGTGATCGTGGACGATTCGGTCATACACACCAGGTCTTCACGGTCTCCCATTCCGAGCCCTTAGGTTTCAAGTTCTCGTGAATCGGATAGGATGATAAAATAGAAATTCTGACTATTGGCTTAGTAGTGTCGTAGGATGTGGAGTGAGAGCGCAGTCCCGTGCACAGGAAGCCTCATGTGTGTCGCGTGGTCGTGCAAGTTCAAGCTTCAAGTATGTCACGGTAGAGCTTTTTCGCCCCGTTTTTTGAACCCGTTCACTGAATCCTTTGCATCGTGTCTGAAGGAGCAGTTTCTTCTCCTACTCTTTAGACGTCCTCGGTCCCTCCCCCGTGCGACCCGTCTACAGTGTCCAGACTCAGGCTAGGCTGCAGCACCGGACCACTTTGCCCAGCGGTCCATCTCACTTTTTGCTCTTGAAGTGACAACATGGATGACTCCCCACAAGATGTATACGCGAAATGTCTCCCAAGTAATCGCGGATACCCGTTGTGGTTTCCTGAACCGAGCAGTGCGCTCCCGTCCAGCTACAGACAAGATGGACTCCAGATCGGGGATGTTGGCTTTGTCAGTCGGAGGGGAACATTCGACGTCCTTCTCAACATTTCTTACGGCCCAAACCACGCTCTCCATCGACGTCCCGGTGTCTCTTTCACCTTCGATCCTATGGCACTTGATATTAACTACGAACTCAACGTCATATCCAACGCTGATCCTCCTGGTTGTATTATCACCTCCCCTGGCATAACCCGGCCCAGTCAAACACCACAAAGGTAATTTCTTCACGAATGACGTCGGAGAAATGATACTGATTCGTAGCTTGAAGGGCTGGTCACTACGAATTCACTCCGTCCTCTGCCAAGGGCGCAATCCTGATCCTCCCAGATGGCGCTACATCCCACGACGTCCCAGCCAACGAGTGCTTTCGCAAGGTGGCGATGGAGCATGCGTTTGACTGGTACGCAATCGCCAAACAACTCTACGGCGAAAGCATCAACAATGGCTCCCTCTACCTGATTACCGGATTCTACAAAGCACGTTCCTGGTCTCTTGCGTCGTTCCATGGCGCTACAACTATAGAACCTCGACACATATGGGTGGTACCACGAGAGGGCGAAGGTACCACCGCTGGGAGAGATTGGACGTGTACATTTCCTGTGCAGTACCGTGATGGTCCTGGACCTTCCCACAACGGAAGTGTCAATCAAACCATTTTTATAAGTGGATTCAAGATTGCAGTACGGGATGATGTATTTGGATGGCTGTCTCAGAAGCCCGAGGTTCAGCCGGTGCCTGCTGTTCGGCCGCGTAAAGTTCTTTGTAGTTGTGCAAGGTTTCTGCTGTGGCTATTCGGTAAGGAAGATCCTTCAAAACGGCGTCGTGGGGCAAATGGAGGTGCAGATGTCAAACCCATACCCGCGTTATCACAGGTTGGTATCATAGGTCGATTTCACGTATTATACATGATTCAACAACTTTTAGCCCTTTCATCCTTCCGATATTATCAACCGATACCTATTGAACGAGGTTTGAATGCTGACATGTCAATGACTATCACCGAAATGACCCCCCCCCAGGACCCCGATGCTTTGGTGGCTGTTACGCATGATAGCGAATGGATGACCTTGATCGATACAGTTTGTCATCATAACCGTGAACATATTTCGTTTTTGACCTCTCGTCTAGGGAGAACTCACACCTGAGGAGCTGACGCAAGAGGACCGCCTCGAAGAATTCTTATCGGAAAACTACTCGCTGGTCTCGCAACCCGATAATAGTAAGTACTCGATCAACGTGAGCGTCGCTCACTTCTGATTCTTCTTAGGCGCCGTGTATCTCCAAGGCAAAAGGTGGGCAATTCTCCGTCACCCTGTTTGAAAGGTTCATTGGGTTGTGTTGGCAGCGAGGATATCAGTAATTCAGTATTAATCTATGCCCGTACGTGGTCGTACTTGGTGCTGACGCAGGCGTGCAGCAGGAAGTGTCGTCTAAAACCGAAGGATTCTGGTATCTTAAGCCTTCCAGTGACAATTTTCCGGTTGCCATCACGCGTACGTACCCCTGTAAAATTTGTCCTTTTAGACGTCAAACAATCATCTCGCAGTTCTCCGAGCTGAGGATGTCGCTGCTGGTTTCAAGCGAATGCCTGTCGGATTCTATGTTCTCGTTCAATTTGATGGCACTAAACGAAGAACTGAAAATAAGCCAGTACGCCTCCATGACAGCACTGTTGAATGGGATGATATGATTCACCTGTGGGACATCTCTATTCTATTTGGTTTGCCGCCCTCATGATTTCCAGGCCATCCGAGCCCTCTGCCAAGGTTCAACTCTCTGTATGTGCATCCTTTGAGTTTTCCCCGATGCTGGGAAACGGAGAAGTCCTCCGCACTGTGGAAACCTGTGTAGAAGACTTAATCGACCACACCCATAGTAAGCATCCATTTCATGCATTAGTGGCGAGTGCTGAAGCCCAGTATAGTAATCACGTTCTCTCCGGCAGAGGGAAAACCTGGGTCATTTTGTTCTTCTCTCTTTATTGCCACAGGGCGACGGCGTTCCCAGAAGTCAGGAGCTGCTTCGGACCATGACGAGGACGTGAGTCGGATGATAGCGTGCAAGTACTGTCCTTGGCTGATTGTAGCTTGATTAGTTTGACTGGGAAGAGTCTTCGAATCTCGCCCAACTAACTGATCAAGGGCACGATGTTCTACTCCGCTACCGCGATGACACCACAAAGGAGAATGTTGCGGTCTCTGTCGGATATTTCGAGCGCGCTCTTTCGATTTGCCCTAATGACCATCACTGTTATGCTGCTGCACTATGCAACCTAGCCAGGGCCCACTTCATCAACTGTCAGATTGATCGTGAGCCTCTGGAGCTCTCGACATCTATCTCGTATTATCGAGAAGCGCTCGAGTTGCGACATGTTGGTCACCCAGATCGACCTGGGACGTTGTTGCACCTAGCCAAAGTTCTCTTATATCGATATGGGGAGCTTGGACTCGAAGAATTTCCAGGCGAAATTGTGGAGTTTGCATCAGAAGTCCAGGCTAGTTGCTCCATGGTCAGCCATGAACGTCGAGCTGCTGATCTCGCACTACAAACGTACGCACTCTACAAGGCCATAAAATCCGGTAGTTTGGCCGACATTGACAAGTTGATTCCGACACTCCGTCGAGCGGTAGAAGATATTCCTCACGACTATTTCGACAAGCCTCAGAGGCTGACCAATCTCGGCCTCGCATTGGGGGTCCGCTATGAGTTCTGCGGCTATCATGGTGACCTTGACGAGTCGATTGCAACACACAAAGAAGCCATGCAACTTACCCCCTGCGATCTCGATTCACCGACCCACCTACAGTTCCTGAAGGAGTGGGCCAGAGCAGCATTGGCAGGTGGCTCGTGGAAAGATGCTTTGGTGACCAGTGTTAGTATCTCCTTTTCCTCTGATTTGCGTTCCGGGCCTGACACCCTTGGTTTGGATAAATCGAATCGATCTCAATGCGCCCCCTTTCAGATGGCATCGGTTAATATCGTCTTATTTGGAGAGAAAGGTGTGGGAAAGAGCTCGGTGATCAACCTGATTGCGGGTCACCAGGTCGCAAGCGTTTCCCCAGACGCCAACGGACGCCCCCTATCCTCCAGACGGTATAGCTTACCCGTCGGCGGCAGGGCGTTTCGTATTTGGGACACAGCAGGGCTGGAGCAGCCAGAGATAGGCGCTGTCGGGTACATGGCTGCCATCGAAGGCGCCCTCGCGCTCATCCAGCAGCTCGCCCAGCAAGGCGGCGTCGACCTCCTTCTCTTTTGTATGCGCGGGCACCGCGTCACCGCGACGACGCTGAGCAACTATAGGTTATTTTACGAGGTACTCTGCCGGTCCCAAGTACCCATCGCGCTCGTGATCACCCACCTCGAACGTGAACCGGACATGAACGCGTGGTGGACGCGCAACCTGCACAGCCTCGAAAAGCGTGGTATCAAACCTGCCGGACACGCGTGTGTTACTGGGTTGCCCACGCACAGCAAGTACCCAGAGTCGAAGGCAAGCATCGAGCGCATGTTGCGTGGATACAACGGTCAGGGAAAGTACATCATGCCAGCTGATTCGTGGTTCATCGAGTTCTTGCGCTCCTTTGGACGGTTCGCTCCACCGAAGAAGGAATTGAAGGAGGAGGAGCTGCTCAAGGTCCTGACGAAACGGTGCAAGCTGAGTCCGAAAATTGCACAGGAGCTTGCGGAGAGGTTGGCCGGACATGAGGGCGGTGTCCTGGACTAGTATTCACATTCGTTTTCTGGACGGCTTGACTAAGCGCATTTTATGCGGTATCTAGAGAAGGGGATCTACTTTGAATCACGCGATTGAAGTTTTGAGGTACATGTACATTGTAGTAGAGTTAGTGGGAAGTGCTCTAATCATCAGAATCTATGCAAGCAGCTACTCGTTGCGCTACATCAGGGTCTAGGGAGCACCGTTTCGTCAGGATATGAATCAAATCCTTTCCTCTCGGAAAATTCTTCTCCATCGACGACCCCAAAGCCTTCGAAATACGACCAATCCAAGCCTCGGACGGCATCGAGAACTTGCCTTGATCATCAAAGCGCGAAAGAAGACCCTGAAGGATATCCCTCGACTCGGCACACTTGGGATGACCGTCCAGCGTCGTGATACACGCATGTCCAGCCGAGTGAATACCGTTCTTAATCAGTGTCTTGCCATTTCGTTGCCACCAGTCCTCCATGTCCGCTTCTCTCTCCAAGTGGGTCATGGCGAGCGCAATGGGCACTTCTTTCTTCCCAAGGACTTCGTAGAACAATCTGTAGTTGCTCTGTGTGGTTGCTGCGACCCTGTTCCCGCGTATACAGAACAAGAACAAGCTGATGGGGCCGCCCGTCGCATTCAATCTTCGAATAAGCTGAACAGCTTTCTCGACGGCACCGACGAAGCCGTTCGGATCACGTTCAGGGTCTTTCAAGCCAACGGTATCCCATAAACGAATAGTAGTAGAGCCGAGTTGGAACTGATACTCGGAAGAGTCCAGGGTACAAGGCGCACTGTCTGACGAGACCGATGCAATTTGCCACCCCGCGAGCAGATTGATGAGGGAACTTTTTCCGACGCCAGTCTCTCCAAACAACAAGATGTGTAAGTTTTTGTCTTTGGGGGGTTCGGCCCGCGGATGGAGTGATTGGTTAATAATGAGATTGCGCACGAGCTCCCGGCACACCTCGCGACGCCCAGGTACCTGGGGATGACAGTCGTCGGACAAGGTGGTAATGCAAGCGTGGCTGGTGAAGGACATCTCGTAGTCGGAAAACATTCCCGCGTTGGTCGCCCACCATTCCTCCATAGAGCGCACGGCATCGAATGTGGTTGACCGACCCTCGAGCTCTGTGATGACCGCAACCACAGGAGTCGCCGGAGAGAACTTGTCGCGCATTTTCATGATGAGATCATACGTCCTCTTTGTTGCCGTCATAACTGGGGAGATTCCACGCATGCAAATGATCAAGAGATGGACACCACCTGTCTCGTTGAGGTCCATGAACAACGATCGCAGCGCCCCCTGTGCACGCTCTTGCGGTCCACTCCCATGTAGTCCCTCCTCCACCCCAGCGGTATCCCAAAGGCGGAACGTTTGGCTGCCGGTCTCCCAGTCATAGTAACTCGATGTGGTTGTGACGGGGCTAACATCGTTCGCCACGACTGCCCGCTCCGAATTGAGCACGAGGTTGACAAGGGAACTTTTCCCAAACCCAATTTCACCCGCGATAACGATGTTGCGGGTCAGTTTCGGTGAAACGCCGTCAACGATGAGGTAGCGAACAAGTCGCTGACACAACTCGCGACGGCCAGGTAACTTGGGATGGGAAGTGTCGGGTAAAGTCGTGATGCAAGCATGAGCAGAGAACACCATGTTGAACTCGTGAAGGGTTGCGACGTTGTTCGTCCACCATTCATCCATGGAAGAAATGATATCTGGCAAGGCCGATCTTTTCTCAAGGTCGGTGATGACAGCGACGAGTGGGAGATCCGGAGCAACCTTGTCACGAATCCGCACGATGGTATCGTATGTTTGCTTCATGCCTCTGGTAACCCTGGAGAGTCCGCGCATGCAGAGTACCAGGAGATGGACGCCACCTCCCCTAGTCAGCTCCGTGAGAAGCGATCGGAGCGCATCCTGTGCTTGCTTTGGGGATACGGTTCCGAACGGGCCTTCGCCAAGACCGGGCGTGTCCCAAAGACGGAACGTCTGAGTGTCAGAGACCCAATCATGACATTCCGTTCCGAGGGTTATGCCACGAATGTCATACGCTGTGGCAGCGCTTTCCTCGCCAGTTACGAGGTTGATTAGGGAACTTTTCCCGACTCCGGTCTCTCCTGCAACGATGATGTTCCGAATGAACGCGAGTTGCGTACTTCAGAACGTGTTAGCCCGGATCGTACGTGAGTTCAAAACTCTTGCCTTAAGGATAAGTTTCTCATCATCCAACTTGCTGACGTGTCTAGAGAGAGACTGCTACGGTACGTTTCTGGAACTGCAGAAGAGGGAGCACTCCCTTTGTACCACCGCACTGGAAGCTCAGGGAGAGCCACGACGAAGGGTTGCCAGAACCATCCTCGTTGCTCTCACGAGCTTGGCGGTCCTTCTTGAATTGGCAAGCCCTGTGATTTGAATGCTAGCTGGTCCTTACTGGTAGATCGATATGATC
>JBBPSD010000448.1:0-24439 GCA_038093415.1 Xerocomellus chrysenteron | reverse complement strand
GTTTGACTGCGCAGCCGCACGACCAGGATGGTCCAACGGACAAATACTGAGCGCCCACTCAAACTCTTCGATGGAACGCTCCAGATCCCGTTTCTCCCCCTGCTTTCGGTAACGCGAGAGAGCGTTGTGACCTTGGTTTGTCGCGTCTTCTAGCTCGCCTCGGAATTCTGTGGTTGACTATGGACATACAGTGATTAATGAGGACCGTGTTGACAAAAGTAGCCCACATACGCGATGGGGACCAAGGACCCTCGACGGTGATGAAGATGAATCGCTGTTCTCGCACTTCCGCCGTTTGACAGTGACCAAAATGGATGAACACGGGGATACAACGTCCCCATCCTTTGGGAAGAGGGTAAACGCTTCCACGGTGTCAGTACCCAGAACCTTGTGCAAAACGCAGTCCCACTCACGAACGTCTTTTGCACCGCGGTCCAATAGTTGCCCCACGGTAATTGTTAACTTTCGCAGCTGCTCCCCAGCACCTAACATGGGATGGAATTCGAAGGATGCATAGACCTCAAGACAAACGGTGGCTGACAGATCTGACGGTCTGCAAACTCTGTCAGGGCTACTCCCAGTTGGAAAAGGGGGACCTCACACTGAGATCGGCCCACTCCATTCGACGACATCGTCATTCACTGACGAAGGCTTATTTTCGGTTCTCCATTCAAGGCCATTGTGATGCACCACGGTGTAAAAGCCGGAGGGGACTCGCCTAAGGCCAAGAACGATATCGGTCGCTCGGATACCTACCTTGTTATTAACAATCTTTGCAAACTGTGTGTAGAAACGAATTTCATACGCGTAATAACCCATTCTTCGTTCTCGCCAGTGTGCGTCGCAGAGCCTGAGGAAGAGGGAACACGTGGGGTTTCCTCCTCCACTCGCTCCTGCACCTCGCATTCGGAGTAGACGCCGGGCGTTTGTATGCTGTCCTGCCAGATAGGTCAGTCGGCAAAGTAGCAGCTAGGCCTCGCAACGAACACTCAGGGCACAATATGGCGTCGTCCTTGATTCAAGTCGTGTCTCGCAACCCTCAGCCAGGCTGCCAGATGTATCCGATTCAGGTCGTGATCGGTTTTCTCCGGTGCCCGCTGTGCTGATCATTGTGGCTTAAGCCGGGAAAGTGAGCTGTTGAAGTATGCAGCGAGGCACATATACCTGGAACGCTTTCCAGTCCATAATCGCTCCCACAGCTTGCCCGCGGAGTCCGACACCTAAGCAAGGGCAGTGCATGGAGCAGCCCTGAAAGTCACTGTTGCCTGTTGAGTCCGAAAGTAGCAAGATTCTGAGCGCTGTGCAGCACTGCGTTGGCGGGACGTCGGCTCGTGCGTCTGTTTCAGGCGGGGTCGAATGTGTTCCCCTCAGGCTCACGCCGGGACGGGTCGCTGATAGGCTTTTGTTTGGGGTAGTTTGCACACTTGTCGGGTGCATCTCATCCGAGTCCTCCGCTGGCAAGTAGGGGAAAGCTGACATGTGGTCTCACAGAGTCCCGGATGCGGCGAAACTTTGGAACCGCGTTTAGAGCGCTCCGTGAGTCCTTTTTCCATGACCGATGCCTCTGGTTACCGGTAGTCTATGTGGTTGCATTCACCTGACGCGTAGAGGAAAAACGTCCGACCTCGCCATCGCTTTTTCCGTGTTCCAATCCTGCCTCAACACCGAGCTTTGTCGCCGTACTCACGTGCCCAACGCTGACAAGGTGCTTTCCTGCTTTGCGTTCGTCGGTGTGTGGTGCTGACGAGCCTCCTTGCCAAAAACCCCGTCACGAAACCAAAACCGGAAGCAATCAAAAGATCGTCACCGCCATCCGACACTCTCAACCTCGTGACCTACGCCTCCCAGCGCAAGGCGCGCGATGGTTAGGGCCAGTCTGAGGACGGTTTCTGTCGCCGCGTCGCCTTTCGTTAGGCTGCCCGTCCTCGTCTTCATTTCATTTTCCCTTGCGTTTTTTTGTGTTCTTCTTGACAGATTTTCGTCTCTCTTTTCCCTCTCTTCGCCGAGTCTGGTAGGATTGTTGAGAGGAAGGACGACGACGAAGTCGGAACACTTTGTACCCAGGATGCGAATGTTGGGTGTCTTCCCCTGTTCCCGTCCCGCACGTTCGGGGTAGATGCGGGGCGTTTGTATGCTGTCTTGCCAGGTAGGTCAGTCGGTAAACTAGCGGCTAAGCCTCAATACCGAGGACGGCGACGTCCTTGATTCATGTCGTGGTCGTTCTTTGGTGCCCGATCTGCTGGTCATCGTTGCTTCAAGTTAGACCGGGAAAGTGAGGTGTTGAAGTATGCAGCGGATTGCCGTGGTCGAGGCAAGGGGACTTGAAGGCTGTTAGTTGTGGCCAGGACGACCCATTTATATGGCGAACTGTGCAGACTTTGGCACCAAAAAAAAAATACCAAGCACACATAAGCCTCTGAATGGTTTCAAGGATGTTTGTAGTCGCCAACAACCTGCGTACTGCCAAGTGTCCTCATGCCCAAGCGAGTGATATTAGAGCGAAGCGGAATGACTGCTTCGCGAATGTGTTCCAGTGGCATGCGAAGGAAAACAACAATGGTAAAATATAACCTCATCTAGAAGTGAATTGCCTTTCCATACGCCGACATGGCAGCCTCCTTGAATGCCTCGCTGAGTGTGGGCTAGGGAATAGGAAACGTCAACGTATCGCATAACGAACGAAGTAGAAACATACGTGAGCGTGAGTTGTGCGAGCGATATCTTCCGAGCTTGCACCGTACTCCAAAGCAAGGACGGCTTCCGAGATCATCTCACCAGCATTAGGGCCTTGGCTCCGATTAAATACTCTTCTCCGTGAAAAACATGACAAGGAAAACTCACCAATAATGTGTACACCGAGAATTCTGTCGGTCTCCTTCTCCGAAAGGAACTTGACAAAGCCCTCGCTGTCAAGATTCGTCTTGGCTCGTGAGTTGGCAGCAAAGGGGAATTTTCCAATATTGTATTGAACGCCGGCGGCCTTGAGGTCTTGCTCGGTTTGACCTACCCAGGCAACCTCGGGGTGGGTATAGACGACAGAAGGAATGCCGTTGTAGTTGACGTGGCCGTGCCCGGATTTGAGGTATTCGACAGCAGCGATACCTTCCTCCTCAGCCTTGTGTGCGAGCATGGGTCCGAAGGTCACGTCACCGATACATTTGATGTTCTTGACCGAGGTGCTGAACTGGTCATCGATGATAATGCGACCCTTGTTGTCTTTCTCGACACCAATAGCCTCAAGGTTCAGACCCTCCGTGTATGGACGACGACCGACCGAAACCAAAACGACGTCAGCTTCGAGCTATGATAGACAAGGTTACACTCTTAACACCCAAGATATCGGTCCTCGACTTACGGTCTCTTCCTTGTCACCCTTGGCAGATTGCGTCTTGACGAGGACTTTTCCGTCAGCCTTGTCAGCGGATAGGACCTTGGTGCCCAACTTGAACTTGATGCCTTGCTTCGCCAGAATCTTCTGGAATTGTTTGCTGTTAAGACCCATCAGAGCAAGCGCGGACTTCGGCGTGCGTGCTACACTCACGCGACCTCCTCGTCAATGCCAGCACCGCCGATGCCGCCAAGGAACTCAACAACAGTAACCTCAGCGCCAAGTCGACTCCAAACACTTCCCATCTCCAAACCAATAATACCACCGCCGATGACCACCATCTTATCTGGTACCTCTTGGAGCTCTAGTGCACCTGTCGAGCTAACGATCTGCTTCTCGTCTATTTGAATGGCGCCTCCTGGGAATGGTGTAACCTCTGAGCCGGTAGCAATGATGACGTTCTTTGCCTCGATTTCCGTCTCGCCACCCTCGAGAAGTTGTACAGCGATACGTGTTGGGGAAACGAAAGAACCGGAACCCTTTATGTAGTCTACCTTGTTTTGCTTGAAGAGCATCTCGATACCCTTTGTAAGCCCGACGACCGATTGGTCTTTGGCCTTCAACATCTTAGGCAAGTTGAGTGAAACCCCGGAGACTATACTCGGTTGAACGAATGGCTCATATCGTGATGAAGGCGAACATTGCGTACCATCAATACCACGCTTTTCAAGGTCATGCTTTGTTTGGTGGTAAATATGTGAGTTGTTGAGCATGGCCTTTGACGGTATGCATCCGACGTTCAAACACGTTCCACCAAGCGAACCACGCTTCTCGATGCAAGCGGTCTAGAATTTCGTTAGTAGGTGTGCGCGGGTGACGCGGATGATCCGGATACCTTCAAACCGAGTTGCGCGGCCTTGATGGCTGCGACATAACCACCAGGGCCTACAGCAGTGGTCAAAACACGTCTTCCGTTTGAGTAACTTGGCTTACCTCCACCAATAACGACAGCGTCATACGACCCGGAAGGTGTCGCGAGTCCACGGTGAGCTTGCCATGCTCCGAGTTGAACGGTGGTATGCCGCAACCGCCGTGAGACGTGCTAGTAGCAAGAACGTCAGGAATGGACATTGGCTTTAGTACAAGACGTACTCTTTGCGTTGTTCTCTGCAGCTGCAACATGATTTTGGATGACAAAGAGGAAAACCGGGCAGAAACGGTCACATAATATGTGTGACACAAGTCACGTGAAGACCCGTGAAGTGTGACACAGCCCTCCTTCAAGAAGGCGCTCACTGCACGGTAGCGAGCTGTGCAACGTGGTACATCTTCCGAAAGCCTTATTTGACCTCACCATCAATAGTTGTGAACCTGTGCTGTATCCTTGGAGGTAACACTGCATAGACATTGTACCAGTCGGCCCGACCGTTGCATGCCGTTCCTCTCCCACGATCAGAGATGTTACAGCTCCGAGGCCCTTTGAGGAGTCAAGAAAACCATCGAAGTCGAAGTTAGTGACGACAATGGGCGGTAGGCAGGTGAGCAAATATCACTCCAAAAGTCATCTCACAAAGGGTAGTAACGTGTTGCCATTTCAAGTAGACAGGAGCCATCAAATCCTGCACTGGTACCGCCTCTACCACACAGGCCCCACGCCCATGATAACGTGAGACGCCCGAGAGGCATATATTTAAGACAGCGGCGTTGTTCAAATGCCTTGCGGCGGCGCCCCTACTTCCATTTCACGTCTTCTGGCAAGACCTTCAGTTCGTTATGACGCTTTCTGCATCCGGTTCTTTCCATTCGTTTCCTTCAACGTCTCGGGATGCTGTCAGGTACAGTCCTTCCAGTAGCGCGAGCACGGAGTGTTTTCTACAAATCACGGGCGAGGTGGTACGTTCTATGACGCTCGCCAATGCACCTTATCTCACCACCTGGAAGACCAATCCAGTACTTCTTGGTATGCGCGCGCTTTGCCCCCTTGAATGACCAGTCTTAGTTGGTTTTCTAGAAAATTTCATTGTAGAACATCCAATGGTGCATTCTGCAATCATGTTTGGACATGGAAGATACAATGCAGGTATTCTTATCCGCCTGGAGGAAGGTTATAAGATCGATACGAGTGACGCAAAGCAAGCGGAAGAGACAAGAAATAAACTTCAGTAAATCTAATTTATACTATTCGAGGAACTCGGTCTCACAGACGCGTCAAGGCTTGTCATCGAACGCATGAACATGTTTGCGCCCCAACACGCTCGGGTACAGAAAGAGGTTTGAACCATGTTCCTGAGAGGCATTTCAAAATACCGATCAGAATTCCTCTAGATGATCCTCTTCGCAGCGCCCGCGAAGTCCTTTATCTATACCCCTCTCAGCCCTGCTCGGGTAAACAGACGGGATACCCTAGCCGAATACAACGACGAGATCAACGCACTTTACAAGATCATAGCTCAAGCTGCACACATGGCATTGAAACCACCCAAGATCTGGAGCCCCAAGAACTCCTTAACGTATGTGCGGGGTATCATAGTTGCCGTATTGGGCAAAAGGCTCGATGACGATGCCGACCTTTTCAACTACGGAACAGATAGGTATGCGCTTTTCAAGTTGTTCAACATACCCCTCCGGAATCCTTACCTTCTCTCCGCAGTCTACAAGCAACACGCATCCGGATAATACTCTACCACGCCCTCCAAAGCACCGCAAAAACCGACACCCGAAAGCTCTCAGGCAACATTGTTTACCAATACCCCACTATCGTTGGCCTCGCCACTTTCGCCACTCGTGTCGCACTTGCATGTTTTCGTCATAGAACCGAGTCGAGTATATCGCGGTGCCTCGAGATGAAGAAGATGGTCCAGTCCCACACTCTGGACTTTCGAGAACACCAGCCCTCGATGCCGCCACCTCACGATGACGTTGTCTTGATCACTGGTACAACGGGCCTCTTTGGCTCAAACTTATTAGCACAATTTTTGCAGAGCCCGAAAGTCGCACGCGTCTATGCCCTTAATCGCAGGAAAAGCAGACCAGGCTCTATGGTGTCGAGACAAGCAGCATTACTACAAGCGTCTGGATTGGACCCCGCTATAGCTCATCATCCAAAGTTGATTTTCCTCGAGGCAGACGCGAGTCGAAGCCATCTTGGTTTACCCCCAGAACAATACGAGCAGGTACTTTGAGCTGATGTCGAAATGCATGTCTTGGTAGACTGACGGTACGCTTGCAGCTTCTCTCATCCGTGACCCACATCGTGCATAACGCATGGCTATCTACATACGACGACCACTTACCTCTCAGCATCTTTGACGGTAGTTTTCGCATGCTCCGCAACCTGGTCAATTTCGCCCTTTCCAGCCGCCTTCCCGTCCCACCCCGCCTCTTGTTCATAAGCTCAACAGACGCACTCCACGGGAGCTCCCTCAAATACACCTCTGAAAAGGAAGGAGCAGCAGGCCCAGCTGCCTCCGAGGGCCCAGTCGGCGCATGCAATGCAGCCGGCTGCGGCGTATATGGCGAGTCAAAGTGGGTAGGCGAGCAGATTCTTGCAGCCGCTGCGTCCGAAACCCCTCTCCGGCCGATTATCGTCCGGGTAGGCCCATTATGCGGCGCAGCGAACGGGCGCTGGCGAGAAGAAGCCTATTTCCCCATGATCGTGCACCTCGGCGTCACATTAGGGGCACTTCCTAAAATCGACGAGGTAGGTCGTTCTTGATCATACACCACCGTCGTTGGTTGATCGTGCATACCTTCACTCAGGTCGTACACTGGATACCGGTTCACACCGCAGCCCAGGCCGTGGCAGAGATGCGCGATTCATTGTCGACATATCTCCACGTCACCCATCCCTTCCCCATCTCCTCCCTCTCCCTCCTCCGCTGCATCAGCGATCAGCTCCACCTCCCCCTCGTCCCCCTCGCCCAATGGACCGCCAAACTGGAGGCTCAAGTCCACTCGACGCCTCTTCCCTCGTCGTCCTCCAAACTCGAAGACCCAGCGCTGACGGGATCCCACCGCGATCGACGCAGTGCCCCCGCGGATCTTTGACCACGTCCGAATCGCATCTGACGAGGCCTGGTTTGCATCGCCGACGTTGCATGGCGGCGTGAACGCCCTAGGGGCCAAGGACGTCAGGCTCTGGCTGCGACATTGGCGGGAGGTGGGCATGATCCCTCCGGGACTGAGCTCGTCGTAAGCGTACTTGTAGGTGTCTCGGCCCGTGCGGAGTTGTGTGTTTGTTGCGCGTTCGCGTCTACGCTAAACCTTGCTCCAGGTATCATGTCAATGCGCGAGATGAAATTATAATAAACTTTACCCTCGACTATATCACGTTTGTTTCGTGTTCGCTCCCGGTGACCACGGCAGCGGCGCCAATAACATTCGACCCCAACCTGGCAGTAGGTCGTTTTTCGTAGGTTTGACCAGTGGGGGCTGGAGCGTCAGGCCGGTAACGACCGTTCAGTCAAACGTCGGCCCTTTGTGTCTCACAGTTGTGAACAAAAAAGTCACTCGGGCACAGTGCCAAGTAAAAACAAGTCTAGACGTCACCAATGCTCGATCCAATTCCAACTCTACAGACCCGGTACGCGCTACAAACCAGACTCTACAAATCAATCCCGACGCGTCAGTCCGTCTATGCCAACCCCTTCTCACAACGCCATCGTAATCCCCATCAACACTGGCCAAATCACAAACACGAACCGAAACTTGAGCTTCTCCACATCCACACCCCTCCGCCCCGCACTCGCCGCGCGCTGCCCCTGATCCGGTACCCCACCCCCCGTTATCGTCCCCGACGGCGGTGGGACCCCCGAAGACGTCGTCGATCCGAGTCGGTCGCTTGCGCTCGTTGTGCTAGTCATGGTCCAAGTGGACGAAGATCCCGTGGTCGTAGGCACCGTCCTAAACCCAGATCCAGATCCAATCCCAGTCTCAGTTCCGGTTCCGGTCCCACTCTGCGTCGCCAACGCCACAACGCCGCTCCCCGTACCTGTACCCGTGACCGCTCCCGTCGTCGTATTCGCAGGTATAATTGCAAAATCAGCCGAATAGATCACTGTATCGATCGGCTTGCTGGTCGTAAACCGGAGCGTGCTGTATGTGCGTCCACCACGACACAGCCAAGAGAGCGAGATAGCGCGAGCAGCACAAGGCAGCATATCGTCAGCGCAGTATTCAACGTAAGACTCGGTCGGATCTCCCATCTCGACGAGATGAGATCTCGGTTTGGGTGGAGC
This sequence comes from Xerocomellus chrysenteron, assembly GCA_038093415.1. Taxonomy (NCBI): domain Eukaryota; kingdom Fungi; phylum Basidiomycota; class Agaricomycetes; order Boletales; family Boletaceae; genus Xerocomellus; species Xerocomellus chrysenteron. The sequence continues at coordinate 15,874 of JBBPSD010000448.1, read as the reverse complement.
GATGCGCGATGCAAGATGCTGTTCGACACTGCCATCCCGCCTGCTTCGCGTTCCTCGGTCACGGGTCACGCTTGCCCCGCGCTCGTCTGGATCTCGATTGCTCCGAGGAGGTTCTACCGTCACGACACCCACGATAAACTCGGACATCAATCCGAAGGCCATGGCAAAGGCAAAGGCAAAATGTGAAAGGGTGAGATGAACAGGCACTTCGGCCTGTGAATCGTGATCACAACAACGTAGGCACCGAGGAGACAAGCACCCGCCCCGCCCAAACCCGAAAAGCGAACAAGAGACCCAAAGAGAGACACCTACTACTTGTACCCCTGCTTCAATACCCACCCTGGCACCGTCACCTGACGCGTCTTCGTCTTAGGATCCACGCCCGAAGCGAGTTGAACGAGGAAGGTCTATCATGTGTCACGATTCGCCATCATCGTGACCAATCAGCATCAGCCATCGTCAGCTTCGTCGTGCACACATACGGACGACGGAAAGCTTACGTCCGTGTTGCACCACAACGAGATATCGAGTGGACCCATCTCGCTTAGTACCGGGTACTTCCAATCCTCGGTCCAGCTTACGAGCGTCGGTTGATCCGCCGACCAAACTGTCGCTTGGATCGGTTGTGTCGGGTAGACCGAGGCGAAGACGAGTGGGAGGCAAGCTCCGACGAGGAGAATGTACGTATGGAACATGGCGTGGTCGTTCTTTTGATCGCGTTGGTTTCTTTCTTTTACGGAATGGAAAGGATCGAGAGAATCAAGGGAGAGACGATACAGACCCGCTGCAGGGATGAACGCGAAATGGACAGTGGGCGAGATGAATTCTATGATGAAAAAGGGTAGGTTGATAATGAAGTGATTCAAAGAAAACTCAGGGGACCGCGACGCGACCAGTCACGTGCAAAGAAAATCAACCATGGTATTGGGAATCATTCGACTGTACGGAGTACTTAATCGTGATCTAGCTAAACTAACTAAGGAATGTAAACGGTAAACGAAAGGAATACAAGTGGATAAGTAGACTACACCCTTTCTTTTCTAGAGTACCATCAGATAAAAAAGAAAAAAAGCCAAGGAACATACGTCACAACATTCATTAATCGTGAGAGAAATTAAGGGTGGAGTCCCAAGTCCCAAATCATCAACAGCACGTTTGATCCTCCCCGAGTGCAAGGGCGGGAGGTTACGGCCGACCACATTCAGACACCGATTCGTCGTTCACAGTTCACATCATTCGCTCCTTGACTTGCACAGCTCGGAGCCATATTTCACCGGGATGGCTAGTCAGTCCTCCGTCAGTCCGGCATCGCCCACACCTCAAACGAGACACGAACCTCTTTTCGCGCAAGATCCGCCACACACGCCTATTCTCCTTTTCTTTTTCGTTCCGAATCTTGGTGGCAAGGGTCTCCGCTCTAGGCGGGAACACGCCAGGCCCGCAGCGCACTTGAAGATCTACAAGACCTTCGTTCGTCCCTTCCGACTCGAGGACCACGGTACCGTACCAGCCGGGATCGATATAGAATCCGTCAACATTGGGAATGGGAGCGCGGCCAGCGCGCGAGCGGGAGTGGACCTGGCCTTGGGAAGGTGGGACAGGGGGGCGGACAGTAAACTTGGAACGGTGTACCCAGCGAACGACGTCGTGCAGCGCGCCGTGCGGACTGTGGTAATATGTGATGCGTGAGTATGGGTCGAACGAGAGTTGGAGCAATACGCACGTTTCCGTTCGAGCTCGGTCTTGCAACAATTGCAGGTTGGTCGCAATCTCGCGCCCCCATGGACGTACGTCAATGTAGACGATAGGATTGCAATGGGGATTGTGCGTCGTAGAACTACCGATTCGAATGGCCCGATGAAAGTATGAAGGAGAAAAGGCCAGGCTGTGGAAGTATGGCGACAATTCACCCATACGGGAGTATCTATAATCTAGATCCTGTAAAAGCCGAGTGTCGGAGGCTGCTTGTCAACACAATCCGAGGAGAAGCGTACCACGAGATAGCTCCCGTCCCACACCAGTCGACCGAGGTTTCCTTCGTCCCCGACAGCAACGTCCCAAACGATATCGCCCACCCGGAGAAGCTTGGTAACACCGGAACGTTTCAATTCAGCTTCGCATTCCATGAGACTCGCATCAGACAACCAGTCGCCCTCGGGCGAAGGTACAAAGACCCTCAAAACCGGTGCACGTCCGAGCCGATAGAGGGGTGATTTAAATTTGGAAGCCCCTGGCGATAAGGTACTTGAGCTTCGGTCGTTCTTCCCATGAGAATGGTTACGAGAGTGAGAATAGGAAGATGTCGGGGATGCCGCCCGGCTGGATACACTGTGTTGACGAGTGCCTGGACGTGATGTATTCGTAGCCTGGATCGATTTGGCCATCAAAAGTGTCTTGAGGTACCTCGCCTCGGATTCGGCCTGAACACGGAGCCGGAGAACCACTCGGGTGTAAGCCCGTGTGGTGAGTGCCAAGGCAAGTATATCTGGCGCATCAGAGGTCGTCCGAGCATCCCGGTTCGCCATTTGAGGTTTCAAGTATGCAGCGGAAAGCCGAGCATACTGATGTGTTGGCATCGCCACGCCTCGTAGATAGTTGTGGAGATCCTACAGGTCCTGTCAATAGATGCAAACGTAGATGTGGTGTTGAACTTGCCTTCAACGATAACGCAAGCGGCTCTGCCCATTCATAGTCCCATTTCGAATACCCGACTGTGCTCAGATAACGTTCCAAGACAAATTCACGGAGAATTCTGCTCTGGAACAATTCCCGGACTTGCTTGTTCGCGCTGTACAGTGCAAGCCATTCGGAATAGGACAGGTACGACAGAAGCAGTGGGAGAAGATTCGCGTCCGATAACAATGGCATGATCGGGAAATACGTCGGAGGGGGTGTTGGTTCACGAGGTTGCTCCTCCACCTGTTCGCTGTCCTTAGATAGTTGCTGTGCGACTGCCTCTGCGACAGCTGGCGGCGGAGCTTTTTCCAACCATTGACCACGGCGTTGCTGACGTGCAGCCTTGTAATTGTCAGGAGTGACTGGTGTTAGTGGCGACTTTTCTGGTAAGGAAGGCGGGGGTGTGCCAGGTAGTATGGGAACGTCGTCCGGAGATACAGGTGTCGATGGTACCTTTGGAATCGGAGGAGGAGGGGTACCTGGCATCTTGACAAGTCCATCTTCACTGGAAGAAATATCTTCCTTACTGGCACCAGAGCATGTTGACCTCGGCTTCAACATTTTCACGCCTTCAACTCTCGCAAAGGGGTCGTCATCTAGGAATAAAGGATCACCCAGTTCAGGAATAACCTTGTGAAAAGGAGGTGTGCCTGTCTTCTGAGGGGTGGTAGGGCGTGCCTTGGTCAGGACGCGAGGTCGGGCGTGTTCAGAACCCGCGTCGCCCCTGCTGCCGGCAGAGGGTGTGCGTTCTAGCACCACGCGTACCAAACTACTCATGCTTGACTTGTGGGCCAGAGGCGGGAGCTCGGTTGGATATGATGTTTGACTGACAACTGGACCCAGGTCAACCTGGGGAACTCCGCGGAATACGGAGGAGATGGAACCGTTGCGGCGCGAGGGAGGAGAAGGCTCGAGAGATGCGTAATCGACGGGCGGAGAAGGATAGGGATTCCGGACTTTCATGTTCCCGTTGATTGGGGAGGCCAAGGGGGTCTTGCTGACTGGACCAGAGGGCTGCGGCGCAGCTGACATGGCAGAGAAGATCAGTGGTCCTTTGCGCAATGGACTCGCCAACTCTGCGTTTCCTGAGCGGAGCATGTCGTGCAACATGGGAGGTCGTGTGTGGGGCTCTGCGGAGGATGACAAGCTAGAGTGAGAGCTTTGTCGCGAAAGAGTTCGAACACGCTCAGAGAAGCTAGTGGGCGGGACGGTGGGTGTTGTGGAAGAACGATGAGCTCGAGCGGCCACGCCGGAGGACGTGAATGGACGTGAAGTGAGCGAAGTGACTGGTGACGGATTGTAGTCGACGGATGAGCGGCAAGGGTCATTGCGAACCTGTTGGTTTATAACACGTTAGTTTCAAAATATCATGTAAACATTCCAGATCTATTACGGACAGGATGTGAATTGCTTGAGCCGACGGGATCTAAGCGCCCGTCTGGGAGTGTTCTGACGTCAATTACCTAATACAAACAAGGTCAGTGCGAGTCGCAACAAACAGAGACAAACGAAAGCGGGCGGGTAGACGTCGATGGATCGTTGCTTGTACGTGAAAGCCGGTCAGCAAGGACGCCACTATCGGGTAGTGCATAGAGCGCCGGCAGGATAATCACCGAGCTCCATTGTTCGCACTACCGACGCCGGGCGCTGGGAACCCGGAGATGGGTTGCCCATATGTTTGATGAAATGCTACCAAATCGATCAGCAAAAGGAGGGGTGGCCTCACCTCAGCAGCAGGGGACACTGAGCTTTCTGACGTAGAGCTGCCATACGATCCGTTGGTTCTCCGGGTGGCATCGGTGTGGTGACTACTAGAAGAAAGACTGGAGCTCGATCCGGGCTTCTGTGGCGAGGTGTAATGGCGGTGGGGGCTGGACGAGGGAGGAGGCTGGATGGCCATTTGCGACTCTTGCGAAGGTGGTGCGGGAGAAGTGTGATGCCGTATGGGTGGGGGATATGAACGAACTTGATTGACGACTGAGGTCACGTTGGCTGCAGATAAGGATTCTTCGAAGTCGAAGCCGGACGCAGGGGTCACTTGTCCGCGAACCACGGCGGGAGGGCTGGAGGGGCGGGAGAGTGATCTTGGTTGTTTTGGTGTGAGAGACTGGTTGCCAAGGGCTTCGCTTTTCGGATGGGCAACTTGTGGGCGAGTTTGGACCTGTCGAGTTGAAATCTTTCGCGGACTTTGTACCGTAGCAACCGTGCTCGGACAAGAAACAGCGGTGTTACAGATGTTCGGTACATCTACAGAAGCGTTGCTAGCTAGATGAACATATGGAAGTCAGATCGCATCCTATGGTGAGGTCGAATGAACGGACCCGATAGTCGAGTAGACTGCGGTGCTGGGGGAGCGGACGGAGGCATGTTCGGAACGGGCGGCTGGGTCACGTCCGGGCGGGGGAGGCTATCTAAGCGAGGTGCGCTAGGGGCGTCGGCATATGCCTTCCACGGGTCCCAGGCGTCGTCGAGGAGGAATCCCGGGGCCAGGGTGGGAAGGGCGGGGACGAGTGGGGACGCGGCGGGCGGGAGTGCAAGCGCATTCGGGTCGGGATCTGCGAAGGAGGAGGAGAGGATGAGCGGGGGAAGGGAGGGAGCCGTATCGGAGGAGAGCCTGGCCGAATTGGAAGCAGGCTTGTTTGTGTCGCGGATGGAGACTATTCTGGACAGGGTAGCTTTCTTGCGCAAGAAACCGGCCATTGCGAGCTACGGGGAAGTGGTGGGGGGAGGGGAAAAGGGGGGGAGAGAGGGAAGGAGGTAATTAAAATAATGCCCCGGGCATTCTGTTGTTCGCTCGCGAGGTCCCCGTTGGCGATGGGAGTGAGGATAATGAGTCCATTCCGACGCCTGTCCCTGCACATAATCTACCGGCGATCTTCAATTACCTGCCATTTACGGTATACTCACGGCACGTCAAAACTTTCCCCTTGTTCCTCGAAACATTCCGTGGCAACATGTAGTCATCACGTATCCATCTGTACTCTCTGAAACTACCCTACAGGTATATTCCACCCGACATGGGTCAATTCAGATGTTTTTCGGCGCGGGACGAGTCCCCTCATTTCCGCCCAGAAAGAACACGCCGTTGTCGCACCCACCGTTCCGTACTTGTGACGCGTCAGATGGGCATGTTCGCCAAGTTAAACCTTCCTCCACATACGCGAACGAACACCGTCTTATTCCCACACCACGGCACGTTGCCGACTGCCTGCCCCGGAATAGTTCGGCCTATTCCCGCTCCACTAAGCTAGTCCAACCGGGGAACATCTTTCCGTTTTCTCGCTTTCAGATCCGAACAACCCGAGATTCCGCTGCAATGATATCATGTCCGCAATGATCTGTTCCAACAACCGGCGTACCCCGACGCCTCTTTGGCTCGGCATCGAGCGCACTCAGCTCGCCCTTACGATGCTCTCTTATTATTATGCGCCAATCAGTCAACCGTGACTGCATAGTGGCGTTATGCTTCTTGTTCACCCAATTTCTGGCGCGATTGACTTAACGACAATCTGATCTACTGCTACGATCAAACTCTTTTTTAGTCCCCTCGAACGCGAACGACAGATAGGAGCAGTACGAGCAGATCTCCACTCTACCCCGCATTAACTTGCCCAATAGCTTAGATATCCCTCTTCGCGATCCATCGCGGGCTCATCTCGTCGGCCCGCCACTCGTCATCACCATTCGGCAGTGCCCTTGCCTGGGACGTTCGTGAACTCATTGCACAGTCATTTTTCGTAATCACTCCAACGATCAGCACAAACCCAGTTACGACTGCGAGACGCTTCCATCGACCGAGAACCATCCCACCTAAATGATCACGTACACATCGGACAACGGGCTGGGTACTTACGCTCTGACCTGCAACAGCCCGATGCACCCATCCGCACTGCTCCTACAACATCATTTGCACTCTTCAGTGATATAGTACGCCTCCTTGGGAACGAGGTACGATACCAGGCTGGCCACGTCCTCTAGCTTGCCAATGTAGCCCCTCGCACACCTATCCGCCACCTTGATATCGCGCCACCGTCCATATTCCTACGTCAACACCGGACCCTCACAAACACGCGCAAAGTTGCACAATCCTGTAGAAATCGCCCCACGTTTCTCATCCGCTAGCCTGTGCTCTCCGCTGTTCGCCTTATCAGCCATTCCCATCGAGGACGTTTATATTGAACCCAATTACACATGGCCGTCGCTATAGCTCTGGGCGCATATGAATCTCCACAGTGATTCCATGACGTCCAAATTCGAAGGCTATTGAAAGGCGGCGACAATGCGGACCAGAATAGTTCATCAACCGTATCATGAAGTTCCAAATCGAACATAACGTAGCGGGACACGTAAGATGAAACAAGGAAAAGAAAAGGAACAGGTCAGTGCCTTTTCGCGACTTAGCTGCGCATTGGACGAGTCCGCGCACCACACACTTGGCCGAACAGTACGCGATTGGTTGAACTGCCCTGCGTTCCATGCGATCCTGCCGATCAATCTCTTCTAAGGCGGATGGCGCGCGATGCGTATCAGTCTTTCCGCAGAGGGAGGAGGCACCGACGAACCGACCTTCGCGTGCGCGATCATCTGCTCGGCGGCATATTTGAAGAAAACGTTCCCTTGGCACCAACAACAAAATTAGCGTCGCAATTGTTCAAATTGGCTGTGCACCATCATCGTCGCGCACCGTCAGTCACTAGTCGTGCACGGGCCCACGCCCTGAATCTGACCCACATTTTCCAACAAGGTGCCCACATTACAGATCCCTGCATTCTTGATCATCATCTTTCACAGCACCTCGCCAGAGCAAGGTATGCGTGCGTTCGTCAAGCCTCAAGGGCTCATCGATCCCATCAACAAGACAAGACATGCACCACGTCCAATCCACCCAGCATGGTCGATCATCCCTTGACCTGCACCTCGTCCCACGCGTCCGCCGCGATCTGCCTCGTTTGTCGTTCTTTAGCCGGGGCTGCCTCGAGGTTGGCCTTGTTGGACTGGATATCGTTGATGGCGGAATCCGTCGTCGACGAGTGGGCTAATGCGGCGCGACCGATGCCTTGTGCAGCGCCTGTCCTGATCGCCGCGGCGATACCCAAGGCACTCATAGTATGGGGTATGATATAAGGATAAAACAGGGACGTGCTATGATTATCAAGAGGGGTAGCACTACGATCAAATCGTGTGCGCCCCTGGAGAACTCAAGACGTTCGTCCTCGGTGGTACCGGCTGAGGTCCGCGCAACACGTCACTGGGTGGACTCAGAACGGCTTTCGAGTCTGTCCTGCCCCACGAGGGCGCGTTCCAGAGCGTTCGACGACACGTTATGTGTTCACCTACTAATATTAGCACTGTAGTTCACACCATCCGCCTAACGTTTCATTCTGACCCCTCGAACAGGTCCAGGGCGTTCTACTAGCAAGTACCCGGAAAGGTGCGTGCCAAGTTCCAACACCAAGAACCCGGTAGTCTCGTGACCAGCTGTCTTGCTGAATCGCTGACCCGGCACCTCCGGAGGTTCCCGAAGGTGCAACTCGTCTGTAGACAAGTGTGCAAGTTCGACGACACTCTAACCCAACTCTAACCTAGTCTGTACTTACATAAAAACACCAAAAGGTCGGTTTACGACAAGTTGAAGCCCGCAGTCAGCGTCTCGGCATTGCAACCCTGAGCTACTATGGATGAATCCCAGTTCGGTTAGAGCGGAACGAGGCAACTAATACAGATATGTACATATGAACACCCCAGAAGCTTGGCAGATGGGCCGCATTTCGGACGACTTCAAGTTGCAGCGTGTCTTACTTTGAGGTGCGAGTGCGTCGAGCATGTCAGTATAACTAGGGCCAACGTCAAGGGTGGAGGGACAGAGCGTGCCCGCGACGTAACGAACTTGATTCGAAGCTAGCAAAAACGGCAAGACGCCTGCGGTATCCGAATCTTCAAGTTCTGCCGCATCAATCTCGAATGGAGGCGTCCGAGTTGGTCGCATTTTTGTTCTCGGGTCGCGTTAGCGAGGGTGTCCTGTGGAGGGAAAAACTTGAACCACTTCGCGTCGGCAGTGATCACAATTGTTGTACATCCATACTTGGTCCCAGGTCTTCCCTCAGTAGACAGTCGTTCTAAATCTTCTGATCGCTCGAGGTCACACGCCAGTACTGTTCTCTGCGAGTCGTTTCTCGAAGCTCTCTAACTGCACATACGAGTACCGAGGTCGCTGCTTAATCCAGGTCCTGGAGGTTCGCCACCACGGCAGCCACGGAAGAAGACAGAAGAAAAGAAAAGACACGGTGTCAATACGCATGTAAGATCACACCGCCGATATTCAATCGTTGCCGCCCGTGCGCGAGAAAAGACAAGGAGTAATAGCAGGCCCGGCCCGGTCAGTGGCATCATGATATCACCATCATTGAACACAACCCGTGTCATGTGTACCAGGGCATAACATCATTGTAGTGCCACATCGCCCATATTCGAATGCTGCCGTCCGTGCGCGAGAAAATAAAGGGACGGGGAAATGCCGTTCTAGGCCAGGCTCGGGCAGTGGTATCATGATATCACCATCATTGAACGCAGCCCGTTTCATCGTGATCCGGACTCATCCGCATACTGGGTCAACCCTCGGATGGCGAACTTGCTTGTCCTGCCAGTGTATGTGTCGTATTTGGAGTAAGTCTCCCATTCGGAGTATGTTTGGGACACTCCACTGTTTGACACGATCAGCTTACTGACGCACCTTGCCGAGCGACGACATGAGAAGGATCAATGATCGATAATCTATTCCCCACTGGCACCGGCGACCATATCTGTCGTGTGGCGTGGTTGTGGCAGGGGAACGTCGTGCGCAATGCGGAAGCACGTTTACGCTCGCTGTACGTGTGAAAATGTCTGAAGGTTCCAAGACATTTTTTGGGTTTCGAGTCTCAATGCCACGTGAATGTCAGTATCAAACGAGATCGAACACGCGCATGTATGCGCTATGTCCTGCCATGTCTACATGAATATACTTCTCCAACTTCCAAGTGCCTGCATGGGAGATGAATGAGACACTTACTCTGAACGAACGAACCCATTCGAATTATCCCCGCATTCGCCACCGTATCGAACCAAAACCCCAAATTCAAAACGCAAAACTCTGGTAAAACGCTATCCCGAAACGAAGTAACCCCTCACCATGTGTACATAGTCTCAGCAACCTGACGACCGTCTCTGAGGGTGTTTTACTTCCGCTGAAGATACCCCTTATAGCGTCTCAACTTGCGATCCGATCTCACTTGGTAGGTTGCAGCAATTTGAACCCTTTTGAACCGCAGTTGGCGGGACATCATTGGGTTTGCTGTCGAATCCATCTGATGGGCCTTACAAAGCTGGGGTTGCGACCGGACGTGGACGTGGGTATCACGATGGACATGGTGTCGATGACGACGGTGGTGGTCGCGGTCGTGGTCATGGAAAGCAACTTGAAGCAAGTGGAGACGCGATGACGAACGCGTGGATCTGTCCAAGCGTCCGAGGGGACCCGGGGCCCAAATGGCGGTACTTCAAGCCGTGCTTTCCCTTTACGAAGCTGAATCCCTCACGCTCTCCCTTGGTCTACCCCTCTTCGATTCGTGGAGGTCTTGACGCTTCGGACCTCGGTCGAGGTGGTTGGCGCGGATATAGTCTTTGGAATGGCCGCGAGAGAGAAAGAACGAGCTCCAGCTGTGGTCCTCGCGTGCAATCCTGGGTATGTCGATGAGTCGTCGTATCGCACGTCTGGCCTAGTGATGCGCGGCGCGGCCATCGATCTAATGGTCCAGTTTTCGTTGCGTTCGACCGTCCGCGGTGTACCAAGCATGACGGTTCCGTCGAGCAGACCAGTTCTACCGAGGATTCACTCACCTCCATGTCTGGGCCGCGCGTACAGTGAGGGCGGCCATGATCCATCATGGGAAAGTAAGGTAGGAACTTGAACTTGGTCACAGTTTACGCCGTGCGCAGGCCAGAAAAGCCGGTTTGAAATCCAACGTCGAGGCCCCCCCTAGAGGTTGTGTTTGCCATGCTGACGTGCTGTATATCAGTCCAAGCCGGCCACTGGCACATAAATATCAGGTTGTACTTCATTCGTATCTGAAGGATGGCTTACAGAAAATTCTGCGATGTTCCTTGGGGGTAGCCTCAAGCGGTTGTGTACAGTCAAAGGATGAAAGGGGGTCACGGTGCCAGTGTGATGCACTGCCAGAGACAGTTGCTCAAGAGCTTCACATGGTCGTGACTAAACTGATGTATAGATTCGGATGGTGCTACTTGTGTGCATTTTGGGAACGAGCAATCTTGTGGGACACAAATAGAATGATTTATAGTGTGGACATGTGTAAGTAGTTGGGGGGCACTATCTAAAGCCAACCTTGAAGACTATGCCAAAAGAGAAAAAATGGGCTCAAACAGAGGACCCACAAAACATGAAGGGTGTGGAAAACAGATGAGAGAAAAGTTTGCTCATGCTGTTGCTCTTCCAGCATGTCAATTCTGAAGACACAAAGAATCAAAATGAGTAAGAGGTTGATAGTAGTATGCAATTGATCTTGGATTTGTTTCAAGACTTGATTGGTGTTCATGATAGAAATTCCCAGTACGATCATTGCACATTTGAGCTGGTCCATGATAACCTGGATATTGTGAATATTCTGCCCAATAATGTCCAGGCACTGCTCCAGCATGGCTGCATCTTTGAGATCATCATCAGCATTGTGGTAACAACACTAGAAAAACATTAGATTATTTCAACTTACTTGTATGGACTGCTGTAGCACTACTATGCAATGTAGTTGGTTAGTGTGGTAAAAAGCCAATAAAAGAAACATTACACACCTTGCAGCCATTGTGAAAGTGATAGGGCCACTGTGAGTGAGATCCTGTCCTCCATTTGAATGTGCCATTTCCCTTGATGACAATGAAGTATCTGGAGTTGAAGTAGGACAAATTAGGGGCTTATGCTGTTGATGTGATGTCACACAGTATTGACTGTTATTTGTTGACTCTTGGGAAAACTAAAGGCAGTTGGTTTATACATACATACATTGGGGTGTGCTATGTCTGATCCAAAAATCAATTAAAATCAATTTGTACAGGGTAAAGCACCCAGTTGCCTTTAAGTAATTATATTGCCCTGGTATCATGGTGGGTAGTGGTGGTGTCACGGTATTGTTGTCCTTGTCCTCTGCAGTCTTGCGTGTGTCTGTGGTGGGTTCCAGGCACTCCATCTACTAATCTGGTGTGCATATCTGGTCTGATCTGGCCTCAATTTGGCCATCTGACAGGGTAAGCACATCTCATTACTCTGGTTGGACTGACTTTTCTAGGCTTCATTTTCATTCGTCCAGTGGGACAATTTTGGTAGGTTGTCTGGGATTATTGCCAGGTGGTTTGAGTGGTCCAGGTATGTTCATCCTTGTGTGCTTGTACTGTTGGTGCTGACTCACCTTGTCTAGTGGCCTCATTATGATTTGTTTCAAGTCATCGCCTGTGCCATTCATTGTGCCATCCTTTCAGCCTTGTCTCCCATCCATCTTATCGCTATCTCCAATGCCCATCCTCTGGCACTTCCAATTGCTGTCATATCCATGATTTCACCTTGTTCACCTCTGGTCCTCTGGGACATCTCCACACCTCCGCACCTCTGAACTAGGTAGTCTCCATTAGTCTCCTGTGTATTATCTTCATTAGACTCTCTCCATTCTGTTCCTGTAATCCTGTGCTTACATCTGTTCCTCTTGCCTCTTAGACTACTCTGACCCTGTGTTTCTGTAGCACTGTAGATTTGTGCCTCTGAAGCACTGCTCTATATCCAGACTCCACAGTATATAGTAGTATGTATGTATATACATAATCTGTACTTACACTCATGTACACTCAGTCATAGTCTGAATATTGACTTAAATAAACTCTTTCTGTCTGACTCTGTCTGTCCCCTCATCTGATCCAGCCTTCGGGCTTTGACATTACCCTTGTTGTTGTTGTTGTCTATCTTGAGCTTGTTGACATCACCAATGTCTCCAAGTTACTCTAATTTGCTCTGCTTCTCTGGGACCTGATTAATAGCAAGGGCATAGCACATAAGCTAAAGCCAAGTCCCAACCAACTGCAGAGTTTTTGGAGTTCCTGCAAGGAGTTTTCATGGTCTTAGCAATCGCCCTCAATGCATCCTACTCGCCTTCTGGCCTGGTATCTCAATGTGACATGTTCATCATTATGTATCATCACTCAATTCACATCTAGGGTATTCCTGGTCACTGTAGGAGTCACTGGGTACAAAGGCTATTTTGCTGCCTGGCTCACTCCATGGAGTTGTGTACTCACTTCATATGCTCAACCATTGTGCATTGTTGCACTTCTTCATTTCATATCTGGGTTGTTTGGCTGGAGTGGAGTGGTTGTAGAGAGTCTTGGAGTGCTCCAGGTGGCATGTCCTTATTGTCTATTGAGGTGCACTAATTAGTTGGGGCCCATGATGCCAGGTCTTTCCTTGAAGTTCCTAGAATGTCTTGTTCGACTCATCAATGATATAGCATCTTGTCAGAAGAGTGTGCCAGACAGGGGTTCAACTAGTTCTATGTATTTCATTAGGAGTACTTACAGGATTGAATATTACTATCAATGATCAGTGTACATTGTATGTATGTGGCGGTGAGAGTATGATAACAAAAAAACATAAATACATACATATCATTATAAGTAATGTAGGGCCAGCTGACGCTGGCAATGGTGGTGTCACCCGTGACTAGTAAGTTTAACCATTGTCAAAGCCCTTTTTCATTATGCAAATCCATACTGTCCCCCCACTGAGCTTAATTGTTTTTGATCTCTGTTTAATTTCCACCCCTTTTGTGATGTTAACCCAACGATTTTCTGCTGTCCCACTTCTAAGTGATGCAGCTGCTGTCAAACCATAGTATTGCACAACTGAGCATCTCTGGAGTGTGAGCATCAAACTTCTTCAATGTGCCATGCAACTTGTTGTAAACTCATGTGATGTACCTTTAGAACTGGGCTTGCCATATCCTAGTGACACATGTGCAGAATTACAACATGTTTGCTGTTCTGCCACCGGTGGAGCAGCAGTTAATCATGGTGTTCTTCTCCCCCAAAGAAGGTATGTCTCTGTTACCAATCCTCTGAGGATCATCAATCATCATGCTCATGGTGCAATTTAGTGTCCTCGCCAGCAACAGTAATGACGACGAGCAGACACCCTACATGACTCAAGATGTGCACAAACAGGTGGACATGGACCAGGACTTGCCAAGTCCTGGTTTGGAAGAGGAAGAGGCAGAGGTAGATGGAGATGAGATGGAGAGGATGAATCAGAAGACACCTCCAACATGAATGAAGATGACCTCATCATCAAAAAGCCAGCCCTGCTACATCCACATAGCCATGCTCTCATAGAAGGCTCAGATGGCAAAATTCAATACAAGTACATTTGAAGTCAATCCGGGTCCTCAAGCTTGTCTGACTCTGACTCCAAAGATGCATGCCAACGAGTTGCCACTGTTGCATCATGGGCAGGATGTGTTGGAAACTCAGACATATTGCTTATACATATATCTTTGTTTGTGCTGACAAACAATGGCAATTATTCTATTGTTTGACTGAGATCCATGTCATCAGTTTAAAAGTGAAAAAACCCTTTCCATGGTATTATTGTTTTTGTTTGGCCATATCTCAGCAGCGTGTGAACCAAATCACATGACCCAAGGGGCGATCTTGTAGCCAAGAGTATGTCCTATTTATAACTCCACCAAAGCTAAGCGCGATTCCCACAGTGTTTGGTGGTGCACCATTGAGGTTAGTATGGAAAGGGTTTTTGGAGTCACTATAAAGGTTATGTACACAATTCATTACCCATCCCTTTGCCTGCCATGAGTATCCCCTCCTCCTCCACTGTCAAACTACCCCCATTTCATAGTGTACTATTCCCTGCACGGAACCAAGCTCCATTCCTCTATGACATTCACCACCCTTGTCCTGTTATGATGACTTAAAGTGCATTTTCGGACTGCTCGGGGATCGTCGGGTCACCACTTGTTTGTATCTGATCACATCAAAGGTCATCTGTGACATCACCTACTCCAACAAGCGTGGTCGATCGTTGCCCAGGGCATGTTCCAGCTGCGGGAGATTAATCAAATGGAAAGAAAAATATGTTAGTATCTCAAGTGGGGAACTATACATCGATCCCGTCATGCTCAAGGAGTTTGAGGACATGATCCACAAGCACTTCGTCAGACCCGGACCCTACCCTACATATATCCTTCGATGAAGAAATTGATGCCGCCACACACTGCCAACCCCTTCGCAGCCCCTTTGAACACGGGTCCATTGCCGTCGCATGAGCAATGGTATCCTTCGCACCCAAACCGGTACTCCCCCCCTCCCCAAAACCCTCCCAGTTGCAGGAGACCAATTGAATGGCAAGTGAAATATGTCTATAGTATCTCAAGTGGGAGTTAAATATTGATCCCATCACACTCAGGGAGTTCAAGGACATGATCCGCAAAGACTTCATTGGACCCTGACCCTACCCTACATATATCCTTCGACGAAGAAATCAGCACCACCACCCACTGCAAACCCCTTTGCAGCCCCTTCGAACACAAGTCTGTTGTTGTCGTATGAGCAACAGTATCCTTCAAGTTCACCACCCAAACTGGTACTCCCTCTCTCCAAACCCCAGGCTGTTGACATGCTGTCACCATCATATACACTGTCAGCTCCCCATCATAGGTGTCTCCACCTATCCCTGGGATCAAGGGCTATTGTTTCAGACCGATGTTGACGATCACGCACACCTAACCACTACATCACACACATCCAACCACCAAATTATAGTGTTACAGAGAGTCATTGGTGGTGAATCTCGAATCCTTGTACAAGGCTAGTAGTATTGTGAGCAACAAAATGACATGTTTGACCATATGTATGATTTGACCTTGTCTGCATGAGTCGGCTGCAGGATCGCATGCATGCGGGCCTATTGAGAA
Organism: Xerocomellus chrysenteron; assembly: GCA_038093415.1. NCBI lineage: Eukaryota > Fungi > Basidiomycota > Agaricomycetes > Boletales > Boletaceae > Xerocomellus > Xerocomellus chrysenteron. The sequence continues at coordinate 182 of JBBPSD010000448.1, read as the reverse complement.
TATTATATAGTCTGTATGTACCAAGTACCGATGTGCACATTACATGGTGGCAAGTCACTGTTCCCACAACTTCTCTTAATGTACCCCACCACCAACCTCAACTCAATGGAGAACTCAATGGGTGGCCAAAGAGGTAATGAAGCTCGCCTAGGCCACAGGATGGAAAATATAAAGAGGTAGTG